>JALQSN010000298.1:0-60030 GCA_023690525.1 Holotrichia oblita | reverse complement strand
CATGCAAGCGATATAATTTGCAACAACCTTTATTAAATCATCCCCGGATTTATACATACTGTAAAACTCCGGCGGAAGCGATTCTGGTTTTGCCATGTAGTGTTCAATTAAAACAGATAGCATTCTCCCGATTTTTTCGCGCTCTCTTTTTTGAAGTTGATTTTCGTAAACTGTTTCAAATAAATATTCTCTTAATTTTTTCATTGCATGACTAACGTGTTCTTCAAGCTTTATGTCGTTTATCCCATCGCTTGCTTTAATAACGCTTCTTATTAAAAAATTTATCCGCGAACTGCTTTTATTGCCTAATATACTTGTGCAGTCCGCGGGTAAATCGGAATCCGTAAGAACCCCCGCTCTAATAGCATCGTCTATGTCATGATTAATATATGCTATCTTATCGGATAACTGAACAATTTTACCTTCAAGAGTAGAAGGACGCCCGCAGCTTCTGTGCTCTCTTATACCGTCTAAAACCTCATACGTTAAATTAAGCCCCGCTCCGTTTTTTTCAAGTTTTTCAACTATGCAGACACTCTGTTCGTTATGCGTAAAACCGCCGGGTAAAATACTGTTAAGCGCGTCCTCGCCGGCATGACCGAAAGGCGTATGGCCAAGGTCGTGTCCCAATGCAATTGCTTCGGTTAAATCCTCATTAAGCCTTAAAGCTCGCGCAATGGCACGGGATACCTGCGCAACCTCCAATGTATGAGTGAAAGGTTCTGTAATGGTCTCCCTCCGGAGATATGAATACTTGTGTTTTATGCATAAGCCGCCGGAAAGATTTGCAATGCATAATTCTATCCCTGTCACGCATAAACTCTGTTCTTAAATCGCATTTTTCTTCAACACGTGAGCGGCCTTTGCTGTTTTTACTTAAGGAAGCATACCGGTTTAAGGTACGCGTCTCCATTTCTTCGTAGTATTCACGGTTATTCATATGTGCCTCCAAAATCTTACAGGAGTTTACGTATACTCGCGAAAATAATCATTTGACAACACATGCGTGACGGTTGATTAGGTATTATCGCTGTGTTGGCATTCCTTTTCCTCCGCAAGTATAATTATTTTCTCGATGCTGTTTCATCCAGTATACGGCTTATAACCGTTTCGGGGATTACTGAACCTTCGTCGCCGTTTCTGCTCCTTAATGATACGGTTTTTGATTCTTCTTCCTTTTCACCAACTACTAAAATGTAAGGTATCCTCATATTTCTAGCTTCTCTTATTTTAAAGCCTATTTTTTCTGCTCGCATGTCTATTTCTGTCCGGATACCGCTTTTATCAAGCATATTGTATATTTCATTTGCGTATGCGGCGTACTTGTTTGATATGGGCAGAACTATAGCTTGAACGGGTGACAGCCAAAGCGGGAATTGTCCGGCAAAATGTTCCGTTAAAACACCGATAAACCTTTCAATGCTTCCAAATACAACCCTGTGTATCATTACCGGTCTGTTTTTTAAACCGTCTGAACCAACATATTCTAATTCAAAACGTTCGGGCATTTGAAAATCAAGTTGAATTGTTCCGCATTGCCATGTTCTGCCTATAGAATCTTCAAGATGGAAATCTATTTTAGGACCGTAAAAAGCTCCGTCGCCTTCGTTTATTTTAAACTCAAGATTTTTTCAATTAACGCCTCTCTAAGAGAGTTTGTTGCGTGTTCCCAATCCTCATCGCTTCCCATACTGCTTTCGGGACGCGTTGAAAGCTCAACAGTATATTTAAATCCTAAAAGTGAATAAACTTCGTCGATTAACGTTATAACTCCTATAATTTCATCTTTAATTTGTTCGGGAGTCATAAAAATATGCGCGTCGTCCTGCGTAAAGCAGCGTACTCTCATAAGTCCGTGAAGCGCGCCGGATTTTTCATGGCGGTGTACAATTCCAAGCTCCCCGAATCTAATGGGTAAATCTCTGTAAGAACGTGTTTCCAATCCAAATATAAGCATACCACCGGGGCAGTTCATCGGCTTTATAGCAAATTCCTGTTCCTCAATGCCTGTTGTGTAAATATTTTCCTTGTAATGGTCCCAATGTCCGGAACGCTCCCATAAATCCTTGTTTAACATTATAGGAGTTGAAATTTCCTGATAACCGGCTCTTCGATGTATTTCCCGCCAATAATTTACAAGTTCATTTTTTATAATCATGCCTTTAGGCAGAAAAAAACGGAAAATAAGGGTGCCTTCGTCTAAGAATGAAAACAATCCTAATTCTTTGCCTAGTTTTCTGTGGTCTCTTTTTTTAGCTTCTTCCATTCTTGTAATATATTGCTCAAGCTCCGACGCCTTTGTAAACGATGTTCCATAAATCCTTGTGAGCATTTTATTCTTTTCGTTTCCGCGCCAGTACGCTCCGGCAATTGACAACAATTTAAAAGCTTTTACAGCTTTTGTATTCATTAAGTGTGGATCGGCGCAAAGGTCTGTAAATTCACCCTGAGAATAAAATGATATCGTTGCGTCTTCCGGAAGGTCGCTTATAAGCTCAACTTTATATGGTTCGTTTTGCTCTTTCATTAATTTAATTGCATCATCGCGTGAAAGCTCAAAGTATTTTATGTCAAGCTCTTCTTTTACAATTTTTTTCATTTCACTTTCAATTGTTGCAAGGTCTTCCGGTACAAGCGGTTTTTCTGTTTCAATATCATAGTAAAATCCATCGTTTATAGAAGGACCTATTGCAAGCTTTGCGCTCGGATAAAGACGCTTTACAGCTTGTGCCAATATATGCGATGTTGTATGCCAAAAAGCATGTTTTCCTAATTCGTCGTCAAAAGTTAATATTGTGACATTAGCGTCTTTTGTAATTTTATAACGCAAATCCTTTAATTCGCCGTCAACAAGCGCTGCACAGGCGTTCCTTAAAAGCCCCGCGCTTATTCCTTCGGCTATGGAAGCGACAGTTATTTCATTTTCATATTCTTTTATTACATTATCTTTTAAAGTTACCTTAATCATTTTTTTCCTCCTAGTATTGTTTTATTAGTATAAATTTTGCGGTTAAATCATAAAAAATCCCTGTTTTGATAAAATCAAAACAGGGACGAGATTTACCCGCGGTTCCACCCAGATTAAAAAGAAAAATCTTTTTCGCTTAACGCCGCAATTTTAATTAAAATACAGCGTTTTTGATTATAACGGAATCAACGTGCCGGATTAGGGCAGCTCAAAAGACGGTAGCATTGATAATTATTCTATGCGCTTTCAGCCTACTGCAATTTTTAAATGTACGGTTATTGCTTTTACAGCCGTAAAAGCTTGTGTGCAGTATTTGACGCAACTCTCTGAAAAAATAAATTTATCTGCTTTCTTTTTCATCGCTTTATAATTATGTTATGAAAATTTTCTATAATATAATTATAAATAAAATAAAATAAAAGTCAAGAATTCCGCTGTTAATTCCGGTAATCTGTTTACTGGTAAATAAAGTAAAATAAAAAATGCTTGCAAGCACGGGAGTTTGACACATGCTTGACAATAAAGTATCATAAAAGCCTAAATTAAAGGCTTTTTAAAATTTATTTCAAGAACATTATTGCACAATATGTAACAATATGTTAAAATGTAGGTGTTGAGAGGTGCTTTATGACGCTTACATTATCAAAGTCGAAAAATTCGACATCCTTGTATGTAACCAAATCCATTTATAAAAATGGTAAACGTTCTTCAAAAGTAATTGAGAATCTCGGCACAATTATCGAGTTGGAAAAGAAACTCCAAGGAGAGGATCCCATTGAATGGGCAAAGGCTTATATTGCTGAGCTGACTAAACAGGAAAAGGAACTGTCAAGAGATATTCTTGTAAAATATTCTCCTACTAAAATAATAAGTAAAGACAGAGATGTATTTTTTAACGGCGGCTATCTCTTTCTACAGAAAATTTATTATGAACTTGGCTTAGATAAAATTTGCCAAGCAATAAAAAAACCGGTATAAATTCGAATTTGACCTTGATTCCATACTTTCAAGACTGCTGTACAGCAGAATAATCTTTCCGGCTTCAAAGCGCGCCACTTTGGAATTGTCAAACAGATTTATACAAAAGCCAAATTTCAACATCCAACACATATACCGAGGACTTGGGATTATCGCCAAAGAAATGGATTTTATCCAAGCGGAGCTGTATAAAAACAGCACCGATCTGACCAAAAGAAAAACGGGTGTGCTCTATTACGACTGCACCAATTATTTTTTGGAAACCGAACATGAAGAGGGACTGAAACAATACGGTTATTCCAAGGAACACAGACCGAACCCGATAGTGCAGATGGGTTTGTTTATAGATGGCGATGGTATCCCCCTTGCCTTTACAATAGACGAAGGCAACACAAATGAGCAGACAACTTTAAGGCCGTTGGAAGAAAAAATCCTGTCGGATTTTGATGTTTCTAAATTTGTGGTGTGTACAGATGCCGGACTTTCCTCTGCCGCTAATAGAAAGTTTAACGACAGAGGCGGACGTGCTTTTATAACCACGCAATCAATTAAAAAACTAAAAAAACACCTCAAAGAATGGGCTTTGGATACAAAGGGATGGCGTTTGCCGACCGGCAATGAAGTCTATGACATCAGTACGCTGAATGAAGATGAACATAAAAATTCCACTTTTTACAAGGAACGTTGGATTAAAGAGGATGAGTTGGAACAGAAACTGATTGTGACGTACTCCGTTAAGTATAGAAACTATCAAAGAAGCATCAGGGTGGGACAGATTGAACGTGCCGAAAAGCTAATTAAAAGTAACCCGACAAAACTAAAAAAGGTTAATGCCAATGATTACAGGAGATTTATTTCAAAAAAAAGTGTAACCCCAACCGGTGAGGTCGCCGAAAAAGGAGCTTTACAGCATAGATGCCGCAGTAATAGAACAGGAAGAAATATTTGACGGATTTTATGGCGTCTGCACAAACCTTGAGGACGATCCGACTGCTATTATCAAGATAAATCATAGGCGTTGGGAGATTGAGGAATGTTTCAGAATTATGAAAAGTGAGTTTAAGGCAAGACCTGTATACCTTAAGCGTGATGACCGCATTAAGGCTCATTTTACAACATGCTTTATAAGTTTTATGATTTACCGTTTATTGGAAAAAAGACTCGAAGAAAAAATTTACCTGTCACCAAATCGTCGATGGGTTAAAGGGGATGAATTTTTACAAAGTTGATGGCGAGGGATATATCCCCACTTATACACGTACAGATTTTACAGATGCGCTTCACGAGGCATTTTCCTTTCGTACCGATTATCAAATTACTACTTTAAGTCAAATGAAAAAAATTTTTATTGCTTCGAAAAAATGAAAAATATTGTTACTTTTTTACTCTATTATAAAAGCCCTCTAAGCCTTGATTTTATCAAGTTTTTGAGGGCTTTTTACTCGTTCAACTGTCAAACTCGGGATTATAAATAAAATAAAATAAAAGTCAAGAATTCCGCTGTTAATTCCGGTAATCTGTTTACTGGTAAATAAAGTAAAATAAAAAATGCTTGCAAGCATATAATTTTAGTGCTATAATGACCCTCAAGTTTCATATGTGCGCGTAGCTCAGCTGGATAGAGCGTCTGGCTACGGACCAGAAGGTCGTGGGTTCAAATCCTGTCGCGCACACTCTAAAACATTGGTTTTCGGCGGCTTATTTTCGGGTAAGTCGCCGAATTTTTTTTTGACGAGCCGGTGTACAAAATTGGGATAGTATAGTTTTTGAACTTCTTTGAGGTTTGGTTTAGGATTATCGGTTTTAGAGCCTTTCTTTTTCCCTTTTTCCAGATTATCACCTCTGAAAGAAATGGGTATTTTATTGCGTTTGTAAGGTGCTTTTTCATTTGTAAAAAGGCATGTTTCAAGTTGCAATGTGCAAATTTTTAGTTTTACAACAGCTTCATTTGTCAACATAAAAAGTCATGTTAATATAAACTAACATGACCTTAAAAGCACTATTAAAATTTATCATAAGATGGATATTGTTCCGGAGCCTTACCTACAGTTTTAATTATCTCAGGACTTATAAAGTTTATGCTTTCATCTGTTTTTATATCTAAAACAATTTCAAACTCCCAACAATCCCCGTAATCAAACAAATAAAGAATGTGCTGCTTATCTTTTAAACGAATATCCCTTAAACAAACCTCATTAGCATATGGAGGATTATCAGAATACAGAGAATTTACCGAATAGTTTGAATAACGTTTACCGTCTAAGTAGAAAGAATAGAGATGGTCATTATCAAAGTCAAAAGCTTCCTGTATTGCAAGATGTAAGTCCTCAAATGTATGATGGGGTAAACAACGTATTATTCTATAGCATTTTTTATTTAAGGAAACTTTAAAATAAAATTTGCGAGTATCATTATTCTTGTCTTTGTATTCATAAAGAATCCCGTTTATAGCTGATATATCAATGGCTTCTTGTGGAAAATAGCTCAAAAATGGAGTGAGAAAGGTTTCCGTATTAGTTTCAATTTTGTCCGTTGTATCTTCATCTATGTCAATTTCGTCATCATCAAATACAGTTTCAACGAAGACATTAAACTGTGTATATTTTCTGCACTCACAAGCCTTAAAAACGCAAGTCCCTAATCTAGTAGAATTTATCTTTTCAATGACAGGGTTATTATAATATTTTGACAAAGCATCTCCTTCTGTAAATGTTATCAGTCCTAAATCCATTAAGTTATGAGCCGTTTTATAATAATGTTCCATCATAATTTGAACAGGAGAACTATCAAAAAAACTATGTCTGTTTTGGTAGTATTTTATCCATTTAGCAGAATCATGCAATCTTAACTGTGCAAAAACTATGTCAATAATTTGACTAATTATATAGGTTGAGCCTCTCTCCTTGTATAATGCTTCAATATCAACAAAACAGAACCATGTATTAAAAATTAATAAATATTGAGAGAATATGCTCATTTCTTTAAATCTATGGTATGAGTTTGTAATGCTAAAAACGATTTTACTTCCGGAATCATTGTCGCAATTAATTAATCCCGATTCTTTAGAGATATGAAACCATAAAGACACCGATGGGTAATGCTGCATCTTATTGGTGTCTTTTGCAGTTTTTAAAGGATGCTTTAATAATTGGTTAACAGCATAACACGCTTTTTGAGACAAATCACCCTTTTGTGTTGCATATGTCTTATTATTCTCAATGAAATCACAAAACGTTATAAAATCAAGCACAGTACCTTTAATATCATTTTCCGCAACTATATAGCTCATATAAAAATATCCCTTTCTATTTAGGTCTAATATTAACAGTTTGGGTGATTCATGCGCAATGTTTCACAAGCATTTTTTATCTATTACTTTATATGCTTGCTAAAATTTAGGAGATGACAGGAATTATAGTGGACAGTTAGAAGCAATCTTCAATTGCTTAATAGCATTTAATACTTTTTCATCTAATTGATTACATTGTTCCGTTGTTGGTTTATCTGTTTCTTCTAAAGGAATTTCTTTTCCTATAAAAATTTTATAACTGCTGAATAATTTTGGAAATCTGCCATGTTTGTTTAATTTGTCATAATTAAACTCTTGAATATATATTGGAAGAACATTTACTTTTGCTTTATAAGCAATTTTTGAAGCTCCGCCTTTAATATTTTCAGGAGTTGTCTTATCTAAATCCATAATTGTTCCTTGGAAGAAAATTGCAACACTTTGTCCGCTTTCTAATCTTTTTACACAAGCCGGAATTATTCGGCCTGTTTAATAAGTTGCTTCTATCAACAGGAATTAATCCTCTGTTTAAAAGCGCATTGCCCCAAAGCCTAGGCCTATTACACCATGTTATTGGCTTTTTGTTTTTTAACGAATTAATAGAAATCATTACACTGTTCTTTTTTAAACTCTTAAAATTCTTTTTTATCCGCTTATCATCAATTAACTTATAGTAAGAATAAATTTCGTTTAAAATATTTAAAATCCCGCTTATATCTTTTTCATCTGAGCTAACAGTATTATTTAATTTATTAACCGAATTAGAAATAAATTGCTTTATATCATTATTTAACTCATCTTTAAACATATTCTCAATATTTTCCAAAGCGATAATGGTTTTATAACACAAATTAATGTAATAATTAATATCTTTTTCAATTGCATAAATAATATTTTTTTTAATAACAACATTTATGTTGTTTAACAAAAGGTGCAAAGCAATTCCGTCTAAATTTGAGGTATGGTTAGCCAGTACCAAATAACGTTTATTAATGTCAAAATTTTCTTTATTTATAACCTTAACATTACAATAAAAATTAAGCATTATAGCAGAAAAAATTTTTTCTGCTATTTTTTTTGAACATAACCATTGTAAAAAATGGTCTCCTGTATTAAACAAATTTTCTTTAATATTTATCTTCATTATTAATAACCTCGTTGATTTATATTAATAAAATTTTATTTTTGTTTTACAAAAAAATTCTTTTGCATAATTATGCCCCAATGTATTTGTAAAAGCAAGCTGTAGAAAAATAATTTGTTTAGTTGTTAACGCTTAACCGCACAGGCGAATATACATAAATAAACCGTATTTACGGGCTTGTATAGTTAAAAACCCGAGTTTGACAGTTGAACGAGTAAAAAGCCCTCAAAAACTTGATAAAATCAAGGCTTAGAGGGCTTTTATAATAGAGTAAAAAAGTAACAATATTTTTCATTTTTTCGAAGCAATAAAAATTTTTTTCATTTGACTTAAAGTAGTAATTTGATAATCGGTACGAAAGGAAAATGCCTCGTGAAGCGCATCTGTAAAATCTGTACGTGTATAAGTGGGGATATATCCTCGCCATCAACTTTGTAAAAATTCATCCCTTTAACCCATCGACGATTTGGTGACAGGTAAATTTTTCTTCGAGTCTTTTTTCCAATAAACGGTAAATCATAAAACTTATAAAGCATGTTGTAAAATGAGCCTTAATGCGGTCATCACGCTTAAGGTATACAGGTCTTGCCTTAAACTCACTTTTCATAATTCTGAAACATTCCTCAATCTCCCAACGCCTATGATTTATCTTGATAATAGCAGTCGGATCGTCCTCAAGGTTTGTGCAGACGCCATAAAATCCGTCAAATATTTCTTCCTGTTCTATTACTGCGGCATCTATGCTGTAAAGCTCCTTTTCGGCGACCTCACCGGTTGGGGTTACACTTTTTTTTGAAATAAATCTCTGTAATCATTGGCATTAACCTTTTTAGTTTTGTCGGGTTACTTTTAATTAGCTTTTCGGCACGTTCAATCTGTCCCACCCTGATGCTTCTTTGATAGTTTCTATACTTAACGGAGTACGTCACAATCAGTTTCTGTTCCAACTCATCCTCTTTAATCCAACGTTCCTTGTAAAAAGTGGAATTTTTATGTTCATCTTCATTCAGCGTACTGATGTCATAGACTTCATTGCCGGTCGGCAAACGCCATCCCTTTGTATCCAAAGCCCATTCTTTGAGGTGTTTTTTTAGTTTTTTAATTGATTGCGTGGTTATAAAGCACGTCCGCCTCTGTCGTTAAACTTTCTATTAGCGGCAGAGGAAAGTCCGGCATCTGTACACACCACAAATTTAGAAACATCAAAATCCGACAGGATTTTTTCTTCCAACGGCCTTAAAGTTGTCTGCTCATTTGTGTTGCCTTCGTCTATTGTAAAGGCAAGGGGGATACCATCGCCATCTATAAACAAACCCATCTGCACTATCGGGTTCGGTCTGTGTTCCTTGGAATAACCGTATTGTTTCAGTCCCTCTTCATGTTCGGTTTCAAAAAAATAATTGGTGCAGTCGTAATAGAGCACACCCGTTTTTCTTTTGGTCAGATCGGTGCTGTTTTTATACAGCTCCGCTTGGATAAAATCCATTTCTTTGGCGATAATCCCAAGTCCTCGGTATATGTGTTGGATGTTGAAATTTGGCTTTTGTATAAATCTGTTTGACAATTCCAAAGTGGCGCGCTTTGAAGCCGGAAAGATTATTCTGCTGTACAGCAGTCTTGAAAGTATGGAATCAAGGTCAAATTCGAATTTATACCGGTTTTTTATTGCTTGGCAAATTTTATCTAAGCCAAGTTCATAATAAATTTTCTGTAGAAAGAGATAGCCGCCGTTAAAAAATACATCTCTGTCTTTACTTATTATTTTAGTAGGAGAATATTTTACAAGAATATCTCTTGACAGTTCCTTTTCCTGTTTAGTCAGCTCAGCAATATAAGCCTTTGCCCATTCAATGGGATCCTCTCCTTGGAGTTTCTTTTCCAACTCGATAATTGTGCCGAGATTCTCAATTACTTTTGAAGAACGTTTACCATTTTTATAAATGGATTTGGTTACATACAAGGATGTCGAATTTTTCGACTTTGATAATGTAAGCGTCATAAAGCACCTCTCAACACCTACATTTTAACATATTGTTACATATTGTGCAATAATGTTCTTGAAATAAATTTTAAAAAGCCTTTAATTTAGGCTTTTATGATACTTTATTGTCAAGCATGTGTCAAACTCCCGATTATAGCAGAAAAAATTTTTTCTGCTATTTTTTTGAACATAACCATTGTAAAAAATGGTCTCCTGTATTAAACAAATTTTCTTTAATATTTATCTTCATTATTAATAACCTCGTTGATTTATATTAATAAAATTTTATTTTTGTTTTACAAAAAAATTCTTTTGCATAATTATGCCCCAATGTATTTGTAAAAGCAAGCTGTAGAAAAATAATTTGTTTAGTTGTTAACGCTTAACCGCACAGGCGAATATACATAAATAAACCGTATTTACGGGCTTGTATAGTTAAAAATTCCTTGCATTTTTATGTAATAGTTACTATAATGTGTTATCATATTTATATTTTTATAAAAAATTGTAAAAAAAGAGATTATTAAAAGTTGAAAGGGGTGAGGATATGACTCATAAGCAAATGTATAACGAATTGCTGAAAAAAATGGATGAATACCATCCTTCGAGAGATTTTTCCATTATAACCAAAGTGTATGAATTTGCGCTTGATGCGCATAAAGACCAGTTTCGTAAATCCGGTGAGCCATATATTATTCACCCTATGGCAGTGGCGTTGATTCTTGCGGATATAAAAAGTGATATTGAAACAATAGCGGCAGGTATTTTACACGATGTTGTTGAAGATACAAATTATGATTACGATGATGTTAAAGAAAGATTCGGCATTGAGATAGCGGAGCTTGTTAAAGGTGTAACAAAACTTAAAAGCTTACAATATGTATCTAAGGAAGAAGAACAGGCGGAAAATTTTCGCCAGTTATTTTTTTCAATGTCCGCCGATATCCGAGTTATTTTAATTAAAATGTGTGACAGGCTTCACAACTTGCGGACAATGGATCATATGAAAAGGGAGCATCAAATTAAAAAAGCGCAGGAAACGCTTGATATTTACGCTCCTTTAGCACATAGGCTCGGTATATCCAAAATACGGTATCAATTGGAGGATTTATCCTTTAAGTATTTAAAACCGGAAGAATATTACGACCTTGTTGACAAAATGAAAAACAGGCTTAATTCAAGACAGCAATTCATAAGCGATATTGTAAAAACATTAAAAGAACGTCTTGAAAAGGAGCAGGTACAAGCTAAGGTCGTTGGACGCAGCAAGCATTTATTCAGCATATATAAAAAGATGGTTTCACAAATAAAAACTCTTGATGAAATTTTTGATATATTGGCGGTAAGAGTTATTGTGGACGCTAAAGAAGATTGCTATACCGTTTTGGGGCTGGTACATGAAATGTACAAACCGATACCTGGAAGGGTTAAAGATTATATAGCAATACCTAAAACCAATAATTACAGGTCGCTTCATACAACGGCATTAGCAAACGGAAGACCGTTTGAGGTTCAGATACGCACATGGGAGATGGATAGGGTTGCCGAATACGGTATTGCGGCACATTGGAAATATAAGCAGCGTAAAGGCGGGATAGTTGACCCTTCAAGTGAGGAAGAAAAATTTGCGTGGCTGCGGCATATCATCGAATGGCAGATGGATATGTCGGATAATAAAGAATATCTGACTGCGATTAAGGATGACCTTAATATTTATAAAGATCACGTTTATTGCTTCACCCCGCGCGGCGACGTATTTAACCTATTAAACGGTTCAACACCGATAGATTTTGCTTATGCGATACATTCGGCAGTTGGTAATAAAATGGTAGGCGCAAGAGTTAACGGTAGTATTGTTCCTTTTGAGTATGTGCTTAAAAATGGAGATCAGGTTGAAATCATTACGAGCAATAATTCCAGAGGTAAAGTATGGACTGGCTTAAAGTGGTAAAAACTACCCAAGCTAAAAATAAAATTAATCAATGGTTTAGAAAAGAAAATAAAGAGGAAAATATTGTAAAAGGTAAAAATCTTTTAGAGAAAGAAGCTGTAAAGAAAAAAACCGATCTTTATGAGCTTATTGCCAATAAAAAATGGTTGGATGCTGTTTTCTTACGATACGGGCTTTCGGATTGGGATTCCATATGCGCTGCGGTCGGTCATGGCGGTATAAAGGAAGGGCAGATAATTAACAGGCTTCTGGAAGAATGTCAAAAAGAAGCAAAGGAAAAAGACCTTAAAGAAAAGCCGATTGAAACGGTTCTTAAAAAAAGCGGAGAATACGTAAACGAGAATATAAACAAGAAAAAGAATGGTATATTGATTCAAGGAGTTTCCGGCATGGCAGTGCGCCTTTCAAAATGCTGCCGTCCGGTTCCGGGTGATGAAGTGGTTGCTTATATTACAAGAGGACGCGGCGTTACAATTCACAGAACAGATTGCACTAATATGCTTGCTCTTTCAGAGGATGAAAGAAACCGCCTTTTGGACGCTCAATGGGAGGTATCTGATGATGCCGAAAATTATACTTATTTAGCGGATATAAGGGTGTTATGCCAAGATAGAAAAAATCTTATTATTGATATTTCAAGAGCTCTTACAGAAATGGATAATGTAAAAGTTGTTAATTTTTCAGCTAAAAATGTTACAGGAGAATCAATTGTTAATATTTCTATTGAGATAAAAAATAAAGAGCAGTTAGATAAGGTAAGCGTTAAGCTTAAAAACATTTCCGGAGTTTATGAGGTGGATAGGATTTGTTCTTAATACTAACTCCGTTCAAGGATAGCAAAAATTTCGCCTAAATTTGAACATCCATTGCGGAATTTTTGCTTATTGTTTTAAATAGGAACTGTATAGCTGTTGAAGGGAAGCTTTATAAAATGAAAAATGAACCGGTAATCGAAAAAATGCCCGAACATATTGCAATTATTATGGATGGGAACGGTAGATGGGCGAAAAAAAGATTATTAAATGTATCAGCGGGACATAAGGCGGGAGCGCAAACGCTTAAAAAACTTGCGATGGATGCAGACAAGCTAGGTCTTAAGTACCTTACGGTTTACACGTTTTCAACAGAAAACTGGACAAGGGATTTAAACGAAGTTAATAGCCTTATGAATTTAATACGCCAGTTTGTAAAGGAATATATTGCGGATACGGATAAAAACAATTTAAAGATGCGTGTAATAGGGGATATATCGCGGTTTGAACCGGATATAAAGGAGAAAATTGCTTTTTTTGAGGAAAAAACACGGGATAAAACAGGGCTTTGCGTTATTTTAGCTTTAAATTACGGCGGACGCGACGAAATTACACGCGCGTCAAAAAAGATTGTTGACGACGTATTAAAGGGAGTTTTAAATAAGTCGGATATAAGCGTAGAAGTTTTTAATAAATATCTTGATACAAAGGAATTTCCCGACCCGGATTTGGTAATTCGCACAGGCGCGGAAGCGCGGTTAAGTAATTTTATGTTATGGCAGTTGGCATATTCAGAGCTTTATTTTGATGATGTCTTATGGCCGGATTACAGCATTACGAATCTTAAACAAGCGATAGCTGATTACGGTAAGAGAGAAAGACGTTTTGGCGGAAGGAATCGTTCTTAAATATATTTAAGGCGGTTATAAGGTGAATATTATGTTTAAACGAATACTTACATCAATAATCTTGCTTCCGGTATTTATTGCCCTGATTCTGCTTGGCGGTATTTATTTGCGAATTGCAATAACTGTGCTTTCTCTTGTTGGGATGAACGAAGTATATATAGCTTTATGTAAAAAAAATAAAAGCATCCATACTATCGGATATGTGTTTTGTATTTTTTACAATATGATGATAGAGGAGCAGTTAAGCCGTGGCTTATATGTTACAACCTCGGTTTTTATTGTAATTCTTTTAATTTTTCTTGTAATTAAGCATGAAAAAATAAATATTATGGATTGCGCCGTCACGATGTTCGGTTTTTATTATGTTTCATTTTTGTTTTCTAACATTTATTTAGTGCGGGAAGTTCCGCAATACGGACTGTTTTTTGTATGGCTTATTTTTATTTGCGCGTGGGCTTCTGATACCGGCGCTTATTTTGTTGGTGTAAACTTTGGCTCTCACAAGCTTATTCCGGATTTAAGCCCCAATAAAACTGTTGAAGGAACAATTGGAGGAATTGTTACTGCCGGGGTTTTTGCGTTTGTTTACGCATTGATTTTAACAAAATTTTATTCTCTTTCATCTAACTTAATATGGCTTCTTACGATGATTGGAATAATTGGAGCGGTTCTTTCACAGCTTGGCGACCTTACTGCTTCAGCAATAAAAAGATATACCGGTATAAAAGATTTCGGCAGTGTATTGCCCGGACACGGAGGAATAATAGATAGGTTTGATTCTGTGTTGTTTACAGCTCCGGCAGTTTATTTGACAATGAGAATGATGTTTTATTTAGTTGTAAAATAATAATTTTTCGATTTTTTATTTTAAGATAAGCGATTAAAAATGAGGTGCAATTTTTTGAAAAAGGCAATCAGCATATTAGGTTCTACCGGTTCTATCGGGACACAAACGCTTGAAACTGTGGACGAGCTTGGAAATATAAAAGTTTTAGCTTTGACCGCAAACAAAAATATTGATTTGCTTAAACAGCAGATATTTAAGTATAAGCCGGTTTTAGCGGCTGTTATGGACGAGGAAGCAGCTCATAAATTAAAAAAGGAATGCCCGCAGATTAAGGTATCTTCGGGTATGGATGGAATTATAGAAGCTGCGTGCATTGAAAACGCAGATATGGTAGTAAATTCCTTGGTGGGTCAAATGGGGCTGCTGCCGACCTTAAATGCAATACAAAGCGGAAAGGACATTGCTCTTGCAAATAAGGAAACCCTTGTTGTCGGCGGGGAGCTTGTTATGTCTTACGCAAGAAAAAAAAATGTACACATATATCCTATAGACAGCGAACATTCGGCTATTTTGCAATGCTTTGGGGAAAACAACGTGGATTCTGTCAGAACAATTTACTTAACAGCTTCCGGCGGTCCGTTTCGCGGATATGATAAGGAAAAGCTTCAAAACGTAACAATAGCCGAAGCGTTAAAACATCCGAATTGGGTAATGGGTAAAAAAATAACAATAGATTCGGCAACACTGATGAATAAAGGCTTTGAGGTTATAGAAGCAAAATGGCTTTTCGACATTGATATTGAAAAAATAAAAGTGCTTATACACCCGCAAAGCGTTATACACTCAATGGTAGAATTTAAAGACGGAAGTGTTATGGCGCAGCTTGGTTTGCCGGATATGCGGATTCCCATATCTTACGCATTGAACTATCCTAAACACGTAAAAAATAATTTTCCTAAAATAGATTTTTTAATTAAAAATAATTTGATTTTTGAAGAACCGGATTATGAAATGTTCCCTTGCCTTAATCTAGCTTTTGACGCAATAAAAAAAGGCGGTGCGATGCCATGTGTGCTTAACTGTGCTAACGAGGTATCTGTTGCGGCGTTTTTAGATGGAAAAATAAAATTTACGGATATCCCAAGCTTAATAAAGAGCGCAATGGACGCATATACTGTAAAAAGCAAGGAAGTATTAAATGATTTAAATTTTAAGGAGGATAAATTAGGAGAATCCGGATTAAGAGAGATTAAAGAAGCGGAGAGCTTTGCGGCTTCGGTCTGTGAAAAGCTCATAAATGAAAAAAGGAATGATTAATATGTCTGTTTTAATTTCAATAATTATTTTTTCGCTAATAATTTTGGTTCATGAAATTGGTCATTATTTAGCCGCTGTAAAATGCGGCATTATGGTTGAAGAATTTGCCATGGGCATGGAGATAAAATTGGCAAGTAAAAAAATTGGCGAAACTGTTTATACATTAAGGCTGTTTCCAATAGGCGGATTTTGTAAAATGCTGGGTGAGGACGGCGGTGAGAATGATTCCAGAGCGTTTTGTAATAAAAGCGTTATCCGAAGGATAATTGTATTAGCGGCAGGCGCGGTTATGAATTTTATATTGGCAATTATTATTTTTTTCGCTATAAACCTTTTTAATGGGATGACGATTCCGGCGGTAAGCTCAGTTATGGACGGCTATCCTGCACAGCAAGCGGGTCTTATGCAGGGAGACCGAATTATTAAAATCAATAATACTAAAATAAATATTTACGATGATTTTGCTTTTACCTTGGATGATGTTAAAAATACGACTTTTGATTTAACAGTAAAACGCGGAAGCGAAACCGTAACGTTGCAAGGTCAAACAAAATATTTGGAAGACGAGGACAGATATATTTTAGGATTTAGCCCGCAGCGCAAGGCAGGGATACTTTCTGAGGATACTGAAAAAATTGGTTTTTTTGAAGCTGCCGCCGCAAGTTTTTTTCAAATAATTTTTTGGGGCAAAGCGACATTTGTACTGCTTGGAAGAGTAATAACAACCGGATTTTCATTAGATGCGTTTACCGGCTCAATTGGTTTAGTTTCAACACTCGGTACAGTTTATACGGAAACCAGTCAAATAAGTATATGGGCAACAGTTTTATCAATGTCAAATTTTTTAGCGTATATAAGCACAAATATCGGGTTATTTAATTTATTCCCGCTGCCCGCGTTGGACGGCGGAAGATTGATATTTGTATTTATAGAAGGAATATTTAAAAAGAAAATCGATTCATCAAAAGAAGGAATCGTTCATTTTGTAGGAATGGTGCTTTTACTTGCACTTGCCGCGGTAGTTGCGGTAAAAGATATCATGCGGATAATATAGCTTAATTATATTGCGGAAGATAGATAGATTAATTAATGAGCCTAAACTTAGCTGAATATTGCGTATGGGTTAGTTAAAATTATTTCCGTTAGTATGGTTTATTGGAAGGGATAAAATAATGCTGAGCGAAAGACAAAAGAATATTCGGAATTTTTGCATAATTGCACATATTGATCATGGTAAATCCACGCTTGCGGACAGACTTATCCAAAAATGCGGTCTTATGACCGAGCGTGAAATGAAGGAACAGGTACTCGACAATATGGAGCTTGAACGGGAGCGCGGAATTACAATAAAGGCGCAATCCGTAAGGCTTATTTATAAAGATGAATCCGGTACGGAGTATATACTTAACCTTATCGACACGCCGGGGCATGTGGATTTTAATTATGAGGTTTCACGCAGCCTTGCTGCTTGCGAGGGTGCGGTGCTGGTTGTGGACGCTTCCCAAGGTGTTGAAGCGCAAACATTGGCAAACGTATATCTGGCGATAGACAGTTCTCTTTCTGTTGTGCCCGTAATAAATAAGATAGACCTTACGGGCGCTGTACCGGATATGGCAAAAAAAGAAATAGAAGATGTAATAGGGCTTGATGCAAGCGATGCACCGTTGATATCCGCTAAAAATGATATTAATATCGAAGAGGTTTTTAAAAAAATAATTACAGATATTCCTGCGCCGGAAGGAGATGAAAATGCTCCGTTAAAAGCGCTTATTTTTGACAGTGTATATGATGCGTACAAAGGAGTTATTGTTTTTGTTCGCGTTATTGATGGAAAGTTAAAAAAAGGCGACCATGTTCTTTTTATGGCGACAGGTAAGGATTTTGAGGTTGTAGAAACAGGATTTTCGATTGGGCAAATTTATACCGGCGGATGCAATAAATGCCGGAGAGGTTGGGTATATTACCGCAAGTATTAAAAATGTACGGGATACAAGAATAGGCGATACGGTGACGGAATTTGAAAATCCGACGGCAAGCGCTTTCCCCGGATATAAAAAGGTTAACCCTATGGTTTATTGTGCAATTTTTCCCGCTGACGGCTCACGCTACGAGGATTTGCGCGATGCGCTTGAAAAACTTAAGTTGAACGACGCTTCGCTTCAATTTGAGCCGGAAAATTCTGTGGCATTAGGTTTTGGGTTTAGGTGCGGGTTTTTAGGGCTGCTGCATTTGGAAATAATTCAAGAGCGGCTCGACCGTGAATATAATCTTGATTTAGTAACAACCGCGCCAAGTGTTATTTATAAAATTTACTTAACCGACGGGCAAATGTTGGAGCTTACAAATCCTAACGATTTGCCGGACATTACGAAAGTTGAACGGATGGAAGAACCTTGGGTTAAAGCTGAAATAATTTTGCCAACCGAACATATCGGGAGGATTATGGAGCTATGTCAAGAACGCCGGGGCGAATATGTCGGAATGGAGTACATCGAACAAACAAGAGCGATATTAAGATATGATTTACCGTTAAACGAAATAATTTATGACTTTTTTGACGCTTTAAAATCAAGAAGCCGAGGCTATGCTTCCTTTGATTACGAGCTTTCCGGCTATAGAGAATCAGATTTGGTAAAGCTTGATATTTTGGTAAACCGTGAAATTGTGGACGCGTTGTCTTTTATAGTCCATTCAACAATGGCTTACGAACGTGGGCGTAAGATAGCCGAAAAGCTTAAAAAGGAAATCCCTCGGCATTTGTTTGAAATACCTATACAAGCGTCTGTTGGAAATAAAATTATTGCCCGGGAAACGGTAAGCGCAATGCGAAAGATGTTCTTGCGAAATGTTATGGCGGCGATATAACCAGAAAGAAAAAGCTTTTGGAAAAACAAAAGGAAGGCAAAAAACGTATGAGGACAATCGGCAGCGTGGAAGTTCCGCAGTCGGCATTTATGAGCGTTTTGAAGCTTGACGAAGAATAGAATAATATTAAAGCGGTTGCGAAAGGTGCAAGCCGCTTTTTTTAATTTAAAATTATTGAGAGATTTTAATTGCTTAAGAGATAGTAATAAATGAAGGGAGTTGAATAAATGAATTTTTCAGAAGATGAGCTCATATCTGAAATAAAAAAGCGCAATCAAGAATTTTTTGAAATCTTGATAAACGAATACACAAAGCCTATTTATTACTTATCTTACAATATCCTAAAAAATACGTGCCGTAAAGAAGACATAGAAGAATGCGTTTCGGACGTTATTTTGGAAGTATGGTTAAAAATCAATGATTTTAATTCAAAAAAAGGAAGTTTTAAAACATGGGTCTTTATGCTTACAAAATATAAAGCGCTTAAATACAAGCAGAAGGCTATAAAAAACGCAGTTATCAACATAGATGATTACGAAATAGAATCAACCGAAGCGATTGAAAAAACGATTATCGAACGGGAAAAACAAATTGAAATTATAAAAACGATTGATTCGTTTAATTCAATCGACAAGGAATTATTTATTCGCAGATATTTTTATGGTGAAGAAATTAATAACATAATGGAATCATTGAATTTGAGCCGCTCCGCTGTGGATAACCGGCTGCTTCGCGGCAGGAAAAGGATTAAGGAGGCTTTAGCGTATGAATGAAAAAGAGATTTCTGAGCTTATGGGGAATATTGATTTTGATTTAATCATAAAAGAAATTGACGAATTGTCAGGTAATATCGAGATTGATATGGAATCAATTTCCGAAAAGGCACATAAAAAATTAAAAAAGGAGAGTTTAAAAATGAGGAAAAAGAAAAGATTAATCATTGCGGCAGCGTTGGTTGCTGTTTTAGGTACATCGGCTGTGTATGCTTCTGAAATTTCGGATTTTGTAAAATCATTTTTGAATAAAAGGCAAATTTATTCAACTGTTGTAGAAGGGGATGCTTTTTATTTGGAAAACCCGGTTTTACTTGATGAAGCTAATAAACTGGAAAATGTAATATTTACAAAAAGCCAGTTGTTATTAAAACTTATATCAGATATACAGATAGACAAGATTTCCGATTTAGGAGTTTCTATATTAGGAGATGGTAAAACTTATGTTCCGACAGGTTACGCTTTGGACGGCAGTACTTATTTATTAAGTTTTTATAATGAAACTGATGAAAGCTACACGTTTTCTCCGACAAATGGTATAACGGTAAATATAGGAGATTCAAGTTATTATGTTGATTTATCTGAAGGTGAGCCTGTTACCGCAAAAGGCGAAATTTATTCCGCAAAACAAACTCCGCCGGAAAAAACGGAAGGAATCGGAGCGTCAGCGGTAAATGGGGATAATGATGATTTTATAATTATCGACTGGATAAATGTTGGATTTAAGGAAACGGATAAAGGAGTGCAGATACTTACAAAATTTAACGATGATGAGATAAAACTTGTTTCCATAGGAGAACCGACAGATAAAAAGGTTTCTTATATGAATGATCATGTAAATTATGTAGGAAGCGGTACATCGTCATTAACAAATAAATTGTTGGGGTACGGTAAGGATGGCACGGTTTATGAATATGATTGGGATAGAAATACTTTAGGCAGACCGGTAACTGTTTTTCAGCCTGATAAACCGGTGAACGGCGAGATAGAACTTAAGATACCGAGCTTAATAATCGAATACGGCGATATATCTGATAAAACGGACAGCTTTGACATAGATATACTGGGTTTAAACGGTGAAATAGCAATTAATAGGGAAATTGATTTAAAGTTACAAAAAATGATATTAAAAAGTATTAAAAGGACTTCAGAAACAACAGCAGAATTAACGTTCGATTTAAATACGGGCGAAAAGAAAGAAGCTGCAATAAGAGATATGAGAGTATGGTCGGATGAGCTTAAAAAAACCGAGGGTGTTTGGGATGGCAATTCCGGTACAATGAATATAACTTTTGACGAGGATTTAAAGAGTTTTAAGCTTTCTTTATATTCTCCAAGTTTTGTGGTTAAAGGTAATTGGTTGTTAGTTTTAAACGGCAAATAAAAATTATAAAAAGTAAAAAGCTCTGATGGGATTTTATATCCGGAGGAGCTTTTTTTAATTAAATACTTTTTAATAACTATTATTATTAATAATTTATAAGGCATGCCTCAAATATAAGAGTACGATTTGATACAAACAGTGTAAAATATTGAAATACCAGACTTGGCATCTATATTTTAATACAGTACAATAATAAAAAGATTTATTTAAGATTAGCTATATTCGCGAATAAAAATGAATGCCAACCCATGCACCCATACCAAGCCAACCGTCATGTATGGGTTGGTAAATAATTAATTTCGCGAGTATAGGAACTTGGGCGTAAAAATCCTGAACGTTTTTTGAAGGATTTCGAGTAAACTCCTTGTAACCTTTTCCGATTAATTCGGGGTAGGTATTTACAATGTGTTAATAAAAATTATAATCATTATATTAGGGTAAATAAAAACCTGCTTTTGTTCTTATTAAAAAGCAGCATTAGCTTTAATTTAAGATTGTAATATAAAATGAAAGAATTGTGAGGATGCATTTAAAATGGATACACATGAATTACTAAAAAATATGGAAAGCATTGAATCAATTTACCGTTTTATTGAAATTCACAATATCAATGAAATATTAGAAATTGTTTCAAAAGTTTTAAAAATCACTCCTGAAAGGCTATCGAATTACCCAATGGGGGGATATTCACGTATTGTAAATGAAGATGGTTCATTTTCTAAAGGCAATGGTTGTTATATATTTATATTGCATGACCTAAAAAAACATCTTAATGATTATTTATATTTATATTCTAGGTTGTGCGATGATATATCTCGTGAAATTTTTATGAATCAATTACGATACCGTATACTTCCATCAGAAAACTTTATCAATGCATCTCACGATTTATCGTTAAAATATTCACAATATTTTGACGAAGAAATTTATAAGTTCGGAGAAGATGAGGTATTTATTGATTGCGGAGGCTATACCGGTGATTCTGCAATTGAATTTATAAAACGTTGTAATAATTATAAAAAAATTTATATTTATGAACCGTTAATTGAAAATATTGAAAAATGTTATAAAAATCTAAAAAGTTATAAAAACATCGTCATACGTCAAGCGGGAGTTGGAAATAAGTCAAAGCAAATGACCTTTTCCGGAGGCGGCAGTTCAGGCAGTTTCGCAGTAATAAAAAATATAGATGCTAATAATGAAAATACACTTGATATTATATCATTGGACGAAGATATAAATGAAAAAATTACATTTATTAAAATGGATGTGGAGTGTTTTGAGCCTGATGCTATTAAAGGAGCGGCAGAACATATAAAAAACGAATCACCAAAACTTGCTGTATGTTTATATCATATGGTTTCTGATTTATGGGCAATACCAAAATTAATTAACGAAATAAACCCTAATTATAACTATTTTTTACGTCATTATCACTCGAATAAAAATTGGGAATATGTTCTTTATGCAATTCCTAATAACTTCCTTAACGAAAGAGTAAAAAATATACAAAAAAAATCTGTTTACCATATTTCTACGTATACTCAGGATATTTTTAATTTCTTATTTGAAACAGATATGTATATGGATAAAATTGATTATCTGCCGCTTGAAACCGCAGTTGAACTTTACGATATGCTTGAAGTGGCAGCCCAAACAGCGACGATGAATATACAAATTGTAGATCCAGAACTAAGAGTAAAGATTTGTGATAGAAAAGATAGAGTTCTTGAACGGGTGGTTGATCTTTTTCATCCTATATCCGCACCAATGCATTCTGTCTACACTCCTGCTATTCAAAATTACAGAAGGTGGACAAATACGGAGCTTATGAAGGACAAAGGCATGGTTGGATACACACTGGCAAAAGAAGTAAGTGCACGTCCTGTAATGTTTTTCGGGACAGAGCCTTCGGATTATTCATATTTAACGGAATTACCGCTAATGGATATTATATATCATGATGCCGAAAACGGAAATTTAGAGCCGTATTACGAATATTTGATAAAGAATCATTTAAAAATGGATGTACTGATACTTCACGGTATGTATGAACAAACTATAAGATATTTGGATGTTTATCGTAAATTACGTCCCGATGGTAAAGTTTATTGCGGACTCGATATGAATAGTTATTGGATGGATAAAATTAAATGGAAGAGTGTTGAAGTAAAAAGATTTGCGGAACAATGTGATGTTGTAGCCACATCGTGCCGTTTTCTGCGCGATGAGTTAAATCGCAATCCGGATGTGCAATTTGCATGTCGATGGTTTCCAAATGGATTTTATAATCCGTCAGGTAAAAATATTATTATTAATCCGGAACAAAAAAATAATGTAATTCTTACAGTTGGAAGAATCGGGACGGCGCAAAAAAATAACGAAGAATTATTAATTGCTTTTGCTAAGGTTTCGGAAGTGTTAAGCGGATGGACATTAAAGTTTGTCGGCTCGATAGAACCTGCGTTTCAATCTTTTATAAATCAATATTTTACAGCGCGACCTGATTTAAAAGATAAAATAATCTTCACCGGTGCGATTACAGACAAGATTAAATTGTATAATGAATATGCAGAGGCTAAAATTTTTATACTTACATCGCGATTTGAAGGCGGTACTCCGAATGTATACGCCGAAGCACTTTTTCACGGATGTATGTTTATTACGTCGGACATAGACGCAGCAGATGATATTACGAATTATGGTAAACTAGGTGTTAAATATAAACGAGGGGATATTGAAGCTTTATCATCTACGCTTGTAAATGTGTGCTCAAGAGCGGATATTCATACACTTAAAAATCATATCCCAAAAGCTCTTGATTACGCCGCGAAATATTATGATTGGAACCGTAATGCAAAAAAGCTGGCATATATGCTGTATAAAAATCCAAGAGGATAAATCCGTAAATTAAAAAGACTTATTTCCATTAAAACTGTTAGGTGGAAACAGGTCTTTTTAATATTTCATTTGTTTTTTTGACATGCAATCAAATAACCTAAAATATTATATCCATCCTTATCTGGATGAACATCATTCGGATATAACTCACTACACCAACCGCCTGATTCAGAAGGTATACTCATATAGTTTTGCTCTTCTAAATACATGTTAACAACGTTGTGAGGGTCGATTGACCATATATCTTCTTCAGGTTTAAATTTAAACCAGCATAAAGCAGTATCGGATTCCGGCATTTCATGAAAAGCAAATCCATTTGGAATAACAGTATCTGATTTCATTAATGCTCCTACAAGATATGAAAAATTACCGTCGCCATTTATATTTATATCAAAATATAATCCTAAGTACGCTTCTAATAACATTAAATCCTTTTGTTTATCTAAATAATCAAATGTACCGTCAATTTCACATTTTTTCCATAAAAGATTAAGCGGCGGATTTCCTCCATCTTCTTCTTTTATTCCTTGTTTTGCTGTAGGGTACGTAACTTTTTTGCCAACAAGCACCGATTTTGGCAGGTGTATAATTTGTTTTTTAAAGAGAAACGGTATTTCCTTGCCATTTATTTTATTATCTATTGATAATTCTATCATACTGGCAATAATAGGTTTTTTAGGACTATAACTTTCTGGATTTTTTTCGGGTTTATAAATTGGTTCGTTCACAATTACACGCTCCTGTTTGGTTTTTTTATACTCGCAAGAACTGTCAACCAATGCGATTAAACTTGTTTGACAGTTACAAATGAGTTGGTAATGATTTACTACGTGAGTATAACTTATCAAATAAAAAAATCTTTGTCTTATCATTTTTTACGGATTTTTAAGGGATTAATATTTAAGGAATAAATTAATTTATTTTATTAACAATTCATTTTAAGTGACAAAGATTCTTCTTGCTCTTTACTGATACGTTGTGATATTATATACCGGAAAAAGGGAATGTATGTACGCATACATATCAACCGTAAAAAAATACAAAGCGTAAAAGATTTTTTATAAATAATCTTGATGTTACAATTTATTACAGAAGCTGTAGAAAAGAGGGCGTATGGGAAAATTTGAAATAGTTTCGGAATTTAAGCCTACCGGCGACCAACCGGAGGCAATTAAAACATTATCCGAGGGATTTAGAGAAGGTAAAAAATTTCAAACACTGTTAGGAGTAACGGGTTCTGGTAAAACCTTTACTATGGCAAATATAATACAGGAGCTTCAACGCCCAACTTTGGTTATAGCGCATAATAAAACGCTTGCCGCACAGCTCTATAGCGAATTTAAGGAATTTTTTCCGAACAACGCTGTGGAGTATTTTGTGAGCTATTATGATTATTTCCAACCGGAGGCATATGTACCGTCGTCGGATACTTATATTGAAAAGGACTCGTCTATAAACGATGAAATAGATAAGCTCCGTCATTCGGCGACGGCAGCTTTATCTGAGCGAGAGGATGTTGTAATAATCGCTAGTGTTTCGTGTATTTATGGCTTGGGAGACCCGGTGGATTACAGAGAAATGGTAGTATCGTTAAGGCCGGGTATGCAAAAGGACAGAGACGAGGTTTTGAGAAAGCTTGTGGAAATGCAGTATGACAGGAACGACATGAATTTTATCCGCGGAACTTTCAGAGTGCGCGGCGATACTGTGGAAATTTTTCCGGCTTATTCAACGGACACAGCTTATAGGGTAGAATTTTTTGGAGACGAAATTGAGCGGATAACGGAAATAAGAACGCTTACTGGCGAAGTAGTGGGGTTAAGGGCGCATGTCGCAATATTCCCTGCGTCGCATTATGTTACAACAAAAGAAAAAATGGAAGCTGCCGTTAGGAATATAGAGGAGGAGCTTGATTTAAGGATTGCCGTTTTAAAATCGGAGGACAAGCTTTTGGAAGCGCAGAGGTTGTTGCAACGCACAAATTATGACATTGAAATGATGCGTGAAATAGGGTATTGTTCCGGAATTGAAAATTATTCGAGGCATTTATCCGGAAGACCGGAAGGCAGTACGCCGCATACGCTTATAGATTATTTTCCAGATGATTTTTTAATTATAGTAGACGAATCTCATGTTTCCATACCTCAGATAAGAAGTATGTACGAGGGAGACCGTTCCCGCAAGACGACGCTTGTGGAATTTGGCTTTAGGCTTCCGTCCGCAATGGATAATAGACCTCTTAAATTTGACGAATTTGAAAAAAAATAAATCAAATGCTATTTGTTTCGGCAACTCCGTCTGTATACGAAGCCGCCCATTCAGAACAGACTGTGGAGCAAATATTAAGACCGACAGGCCTTTTAGATCCTGAGATTACGGTTAAACCGGTTGAAGGACAGATTGACGATTTAATAGGTGAAATAAATAAAGTAACGGAAAAAAATCAAAAAGTGCTTGTAACGACGCTTACAAAAAAAATGGCGGAGGATTTGAGCGTATATCTTAGAGATACTGGTATTCGGGTAAAGTACCTGCATTCGGATATTGATACATTGGAACGGCTTGAAATAATACGCGATTTGCGGATGGATGTATTTGACGTGCTTATAGGTATAAATCTTTTGCGTGAAGGTTTAGATATACCGGAGGTTTCTCTTGTTGCGATAATTGACGCGGATAAGGAAGGTTTTTTGCGTTCTGGAACATCGTTGATTCAGACAATAGGGCGCGCCGCTAGAAATTCTGATGGCAGGGTTATTATGTATGCAGACAGGATAACGGATTCTATGGAAAAGGCAATAACAGAAACAAAACGCCGCCGTTCAATACAGGATGCGTACAATAAACGGCACGGAATTACACCGCAAACAATAATAAAGAAGGTATTCGATATAATTACTGCCGGCGTTACCGAGGACGAAAAGAAAAAGCCTGACCTTGCAAAAGACCCTGAATCTATGAGTATTGATGAAATTAAAAATGAAATTAAAAAACTTGAAATAAATATGAAGAAAGCGGCTTTAGATTTACAATTTGAGCGGGCGGCTTTAATTAGAGACGAGATACTGGAACTTAAAAAACATTTAACTTAAAAACATTTAACTTAAAAACATTTTTAGTAAAAAACGGTGCAGCGTTTTTACGGAAAGGCACAGTGATTTTAATATGGATGAAATAATCATAAAGGGCGCAAGAGAGAACAATCTGAAAAATATTGATTTAAGGATACCAAGAGATAAATTTGTTGTATTTACCGGATTAAGCGGTTCAGGCAAATCTTCTTTAGCTTTTGATAC
Source organism: Holotrichia oblita (assembly GCA_023690525.1). Taxonomy (NCBI): domain Eukaryota; kingdom Metazoa; phylum Arthropoda; class Insecta; order Coleoptera; family Scarabaeidae; genus Holotrichia; species Holotrichia oblita. The sequence continues at coordinate 32,736 of JALQSN010000298.1, read as the reverse complement.
GATTTACGCGGAAGGTCAAAGAAGATATGTCGAATCACTTTCGGCATACGCAAGACAATTTTTGGGACAGATGGAAAAGCCGGATGTGGATTTAATTGAAGGCTTATCGCCTGCGATATCTATAGACCAAAAAACTACGGGACACAATCCGCGTTCAACGGTGGGTACGGTGACGGAAATCAATGATTATATGCGTTTGCTGTTTGCGCGTATTGGGATTCCGCATTGTCCGAAATGCGGCGACGAAATAAAAAAACAAACAATAGACCAGATAGTAGATAGGATTATGCTATATCCGGAAAACTCAAGAATACAGCTTTTAGCTCCGGTTGTAAGGAACGTAAGGGTGAGCATCAGAAGCTTTTAGAGGACGCTCAAAAAAGCGGGTATGTTCGTGTTCGTATTGACGGTGCAATTTATGATTTATCTGAGGAAATTAAGCTTGAAAAAAATAAAAAGCATACCATAGAAATTGTGGTGGACAGGCTTATTATTAAGTCAGGCATAGAAAAACGCCTTTCCGGTTCAATAGAAAATGTAATGAGCTTATCACACGGAATACTCACGTTGGATTTAGATGGTAAAGAAGATATAATATTCAGCCAGAATTTTGCGTGTCCGCGATGCGGCATTAGTCTTGAGGAGGTAGAACCGAGATTTTTTTCATTTAACAATCCGTCGGGCGCTTGTCCGGACTGTACCGGTTTAGGATTTAAACGTATATTCGACATTGATTTGGTAATTCCTGATTCAAGGCTTTCTCTTTCAAAAGGCGCGGTTGCAGTTAGCGGTTGGAATAGTATTTCATCGCAAAATTCAATGAGTAATTCGATTTTTCAATCATTATCAAAATATTTTAATTTCGACTTGGATACTCCCTTTGAGGAATTGAGCGATGAAGTCAGAGATATAATTTTATACGGAACAAAGGGCAACAAAATGGATGTTGAATATGTTTCGCAAGGTGAAGTAAAAACGTACAGTTATGCGTTTGAGGGGATAATTCCAAACCTTAACCGCCGTTACCGTGAAACCTCATCGGATTATATGAGAGGTGAATATGAAAATTTTATGTCGGATATTACTTGTCCGACATGCGGCGGTAAAAGGCTTAAACCGGAGGTTTTAGCGATAACCATAGGGGAAAGAGCATTGCTGATATATCGGAAATGACAATAACCGGTGTACGGGAATTTTATGATTCAATTAAACTTAACGAAACACAGCTTATAATAGCGGAACAAATTTTAAAGGAAATAAAAGCCAGAGCAGGATTTTTATGCGATGTAGGGCTTGAATATTTAACATTATCGCGCTCGGCAGGTACTCTTTCAGGCGGTGAAGCGCAAAGAATCAGGCTTGCTACGCAAATCGGTTCAGGACTTGTTGGGGTTGTGTATATTTTGGACGAGCCGAGTATAGGGCTTCATCAAAGAGATAACGACAAGCTTTTAAAAACTCTGCGCCGTCTGCGGGATATAGGTAATACGCTAATTGTGGTTGAGCACGACACCGATACAATGTTATGCTCCGATTTTATAGTAGACGTTGGGCCGTTAGCGGGCGAACACGGCGGCGAGATTGTTTTTGCGGGTGAGGTAGAAGAATTACTTAAATGTGAAAATTCTCTGACGGGAGATTATTTAAGCGGCAGAAAAAAAATAGAAATTCCTGCAGCAAGAAAGCCTTTGCCGAAGGAATGGCTTAAAATAAAAGGTGCTACGGAAAACAATCTTAAAAATGTGGAAGCGTCAATTCCAATTGGGCTGATGACCTGTGTTACAGGTGTTTCCGGTTCTGGTAAAAGCTCGTTGGTTAACGAGATAATATATAAAAGGCTTGCGAGAGATTTAAACCGGGCAAAAATAAAGCCGGGGAAACACAAGGAAATGACAGGTATTGAATATCTAGATAAGATTATAAGTATCGACCAGTCTCCGATTGGACGCACTCCGCGTTCAAATCCGGCAACTTATACCGGTCTTTTTGATTTAGTGCGTGATGTTTTTGCCCACAACGGAAGCAAAAATGCGTGGATATCAAAAAGGAAGATTTTCTTTCAATATTAGAGGCGGACGTTGTGAAGCTTGCTCCGGCGACGGTATTATTAAAATTGAAATGCATTTTTTACCGGACGTTTATGTTCCTTGTGAGGTATGCCGTGGGAAAACGGTATAATCGGGAAACCTTGGAAGTAAAATATAAAGGAAAAACAATTTCCGATTGCCTTGATATGACTATTGAGGAAGCGCTGAGGTTTTTTGAAAATCTTCCCAGACTGCGTGATAAACTTCAAACTTTATACGATGTAGGTTTATCGTATGTCAGACTGGGGCAAAGTTCAACAACCTTATCCGGAGGTGAAGCTCAGCGTGTAAAGCTTGCGGCGGAGCTATCCCGTAAAAATACAGGTAAAACGGTTTATGTTCTCGACGAACCGACAACGGGTCTTCATACGGCGGATGTACACAGGTTGATTGAAATTTTACGGCGCTTGTCGGAGGGCGGCAATACGGTTATAGTAATTGAGCATAATCTCGACGTAATTAAAACTGCCGATTACATTATAGATTTAGGGCCGGAGGGCGGCGAACGCGGCGGTAATATTATAGCGTGCGGTACACCGGAGCAGATTGCAAAGTCAAAAAAATCTTATACAGGCTTGTATTTAAAAAAAGAATTGCAAAAATAATGGTTTTTGTATAAAATACTATGAAGAAAAATTGGAGAGTTGAGGAAGTGTTATGATTTTATCAGGCATTGAAATAAAAAATAAAATTGGCAGAGATATAATCATTGAGCCGTTCGATGAAAAATGTGTAAATCCGAACAGTTATAACCTCAAGCTTCATAACGAGCTTTTGATATACGACGAAGATTTCCTTGATATGAAAAAGCTTAACAAAACAAAAAATATAATTATTCCTGAAAGCGGGCTTATCCTTAACCCTGGTAAATTGTATCTTGGCAGAACTCATGAATATACGGAAACAAAAAATTATGTTCCTATGTTGGAGGGTCGCTCATCAATCGGGCGGTTAGGTTTATTTATTCATGTTACGGCAGGCTTTGGGGATGTGGGTTTTAAAGGTTATTGGACTCTTGAGATACATTGTATTGAGCCTATAAGGATTTATCCATATGTTGAAATTTGTCAAATATATTATCATAAAATAGAGGGTGAATACGAAGAGTATTCGCAAGGAAAGTATCAAAACAATACCGGAATACAGCCAAGCTTCTTATTTAAGGACTTTGAGTGAACACATCCAATGGAGGGCTAAAATGGCGGCAAAATTAAGAAATGAATACGGAAGGATAAGCATTGATAACGAGGTCATTGCAAGGATTGCGGGGCTTGCCGCGTCCGATTGTTATGGTATCGTCGGCATGGCGGCGAAAAATGTTAAGGACGGTTTTGTGCAATTATTAAAACTGGACAGCTTAACTAAAGGTGTAAAGTTAAATATTAAAAATGGCGAGCTGGCTATTGATTTGCATATTATTGTGGAATACGGCACAAATATTTCCGCCATTGCAGATACTCTTATTTCAAATGTAAAGTATCAGGTGGAAAAATCGGTAGGTTTAAATGTCTGGCATATTAATATTTTTGTAGAAGGCGTCCGTGTTGACAACGAATAGCCGTTAGGCAGACCGTTTTTCGGTCTTGTCATCCAAGGAGGAAATTGATTTGAGCAATTTAACCATTGACGGGCTTTTGTTAAAAAAAATGATTATTGAAGGGGCAAACGCTCTTGAAGAAAGCAAGGCTCTTGTGGATTCTCTTAACGTGTTCCCCGTGCCCGACGGCGATACCGGTACAAATATGTCCCTAACGATTTTAGCCGCCGCAAAGGAAGTAGAAAAGATTGATTCAAAAAAAGCAAGCGATATTGCAAAAGCCGCCGCAAGCGGGTCGCTGCGCGGCGCAAGAGGTAATTCCGGAGTTATTGTATCACAACTTTTTCGCGGTTTTGCTAAAGGAATTGAAGGCAAAGAAAGTATTAATTGTGAGGATATAGCGGACGGTTTTTTAAAAGCGTCCGAAACAGCTTATAAGGCTGTAATGAAGCCAAAGGAAGGAACGATTTTAACTGTTGCAAGGGTTATTGCCGAAAAAGCTAACGATATGGTTCTTTCAACCGAGGATTTTGACGAATTTACTGAAAGCGTTATGAAAACTGGTAACGATATTTTGCAAAAAACAACAAATATGCTTCCGCAGCTTAAGGAAGCAGGGGTTGTGGATGCTGGCGGTAAGGGTCTGCTTATATTTTTACAGGGTGCATTAATTGGCGCACGTATGACAGGCGAGGCAAGTTTAAGGGAATCAAACGGCGCGGAAAATGTAAAAACTGCCGATTTTACACAGCTTAATACGGAAAATATAAAATTTGCGTATTGTACTGAATTTTTTATTAATCTTGATTCTGCCGCACGCTTGGATGCCGCTGAAATTGAATTAAAGGATTTTCTTGAAAAAACAGGCGATTCCATTGTTGTTGTGGGAGACGACGATATTATTAAGGTGCATGTACACACAAATCATCCGGGTAATATTTTAGAAAAAGCTATGACCTTCGGGTTTTTAAGCAATATGAAAATAGAAAATATGAAGTTACAACATACCAGCTTGATTGAAACAGCCCCGGAGGTTTCTGCTCCTGCGGCTGCGCCGAAGGAAGTTGGTATAGTGGCTGTCGCCTTGGGTGAGGGGATGGCAAGTTTATTTAAAGAGTTGGGTGCGGACATTGTAATTGAAGGCGGGCAGACAATGAATCCTTCAACAGAGGATTTTTTGGCTGCAATTGATAAAATAAACGCGGAAAATATTATACTGCTGCCAAATAATAAAAACGTTATATTAGCGGCAGCACAAGCGGCGGAGCTTTGCACTGGTAAAAAGGTATACACAGTACCTAGTAAAACAATACCTCAAGGTTTGGCTGCAATGATAAATTATGTTAGCGTAATACCTGTTGATGAAATGACAGAAAATATGAAAAACGCAATTTTAGCCGTGAAAACCGGACAAGTGACTTTTGCAGTGCGTGAAACCTCCATTAATGGTTTTAAAATTAAAGAGGGCGATATTCTTTGCATGATAGAAGATGATATCGAAATTGTTTCCTCTGATATTGAGGAAGGTTCGTTTGAGTTGCTTAATAAGATGATAACGGAAGAATCTGAAATTATTACGATTTATTATGGGAACGGCGTTTCGGAAGAAAGCGCGCTAAAGCTTAAGGATAAAATTGAAGCTAAAAATACAGGTATTGAGGTTGAGGTGCATAACGGCGGTCAGCCGCTGTATTATTATATTTTCTCTGTGGAATAAAGTTTAATTTCGGAATACTATTTTTATTAAAGGCGCATATTATTACAAGTGCGTCTTTTTTGTATAATTTGCTAAATTATCGTGGCATGAACAATTTTGTTGAAAATAGTTTTGATTTGTAGAAATATATGGTAAAATAACTGTAAGGCAGTCATAAAAAGCAGAGGCGGTTTGCCATTCCCGAAAGGGGGTGGTTGCTATGAGTACATATGAAGTATTATCTTTAATGATTTTATTTGCAATGTTAGTAATAGCAATCCGGAAATTCAGGACAAAAAAATAACCGCTGTAGCCTCGGAAACTTAGCGGTTATTTAATCGAAAAATCCGGCAAACCGCTTTTGCGATTGCCTTTTATATGTTTATTATAACATATCATTAATATTTTTCAAGACGCATTTTTAAGCTTAATGCTTTACACCGGCTAGTACACGTGTCAAAATAATTTTGTATATTTAAGAAAAAATATTTAATTATATATGTATATTCAAAATTTTAATATTTAAAATTATGTTTCAGAAAGGATTATTTAATATGAAAAAAGTATTAGTTATTCTATCTATAATTTTTGTATTTTTAACCGGTTGCGAGAGTTCGCTTAAAAAACCGTCTGCAATCAATCCGGATAATATTATAGCTGATGAAATTCAATTTGTAACTCCTTCTCCAAAGATTGATACCGAACCTACATTTTCCCAAACAACAGCTTTGACAGATGAATTACAAGAAAATTTTGTTAATAGTGAATTGAATAAAACAGAAAGTTTAAGCTCCGATGAGGAGGATAAAATTAAAAGCAATGAACTTGTGGAGTTGAATGATGTTTTATCTCCCGGTTACGCGGAACAGGATATAAACGATAATTCTGATATTGTTGATGGAGAAATTGAAATAAACCAATTACCGGAATCAGCATTAGTTAGTTCGCCTGTTACAGAATCAGCTCCTGTTTATAATAGTCCTCATACTGAAAGCGGAGCGCTTTCTAATAAAAAAATAGGATGGTACTTTATGCGTGGCACCGACGGAGGTTCTCCCACAGCTCCGAAGGATTTTGACATTTCACAATTCGGAGGCTATTACCTTGGCGACACTTCTAAAAAAAATATTTATTTAACTTTTGACGAAGGCTATGAAAACGGGTATACTGAAAAAATACTGGATGTATTAAAAGAAAAGAATGTACCAGCGGCGTTTTTTGTTACAAAAACATATATAAGGGATAATATTGAGATAGTTAAAAGAATGGCTGAAGAAGGTCATCTTGTATGTAATCATTCCGTTAAGCATAAAAGTTTTCCTGATTTAAGCGACGCTGAAATTGTTGAAGAACTTAAAAGCTGTGAGGATTATTACAAAGAAATTACAGGCTTGGAAATGCCTAAATATTTTCGTCCACCTATGGGAGAATATAGTGCCAGAGTTTTAGATATTGCAAATAAACAAGGTTATAAAACGATTTTTTGGAGCTTTGCTCATGTTGATTGGAAGGTTGATGAGCAACCTTCAGTGGAAACAGCGTATCAAAAGTTCATTAAAGATTTGCATAACGGAAGTATTCCGCTGCTCCATGCGGTTTCATCTGCTAACACGGCTGCACTGCCGCGTATGATAGATTCCGCTCGCGAACAGGGATACGAATTTGTTTCACTTACAGAATTGCAATAAGCATTTAAAATAAATAATAAAAACTTAACCGGTACGGTTTCCGCGCCGGTTAAGTTTATAAATATAAGGAGGCTAACATGGAAAAGAATTATAAGGATACTAAATGGCAGGAACAAATGAAAATCAGGTTGGATTTTAACAACATGATGACAGAATTTGTTGGAAAAAACGGAATGTCTAAGGAGGAAATCGCAGAGTGTTCCGAAAAGTGTGAAAGCGCAAAAAAGCGATGGTCGAAAAAAGAGCGAACGGAAAAATGGATTGGAGAGATTTGCCTTACAATCAAGACGAAGTTGTTAAGGATATCCTTAATTATGTAAATGAAGTAAAGGATGATTTTGACGCGTTTGTCGTTCTTGGTATCGGCGGTTCTGCGCTTGGTCCTATGGCGGTGCAGCAAGCAATTAATCATCCTTATTATAACGAGCTTCCTCGTGAAAAAAGAGGCGGATATCCTAAGCTTTATGTTGCGGATAATGTTGACCCTGAAAAATTGGTATATCTTTTCCAAACAGTGGATTTTACAAAATGTTTATTTAATGTAATTTCTAAATCCGGCAGTACATCGGAAACAATGAGCCAGTTTATGATAATTAAGGAAATGCTTGAAAATGCGTTAGGCAAAGAAGAAGCTGCAAAACATATCGTTGCCACAACCGATAAAGAAAACGGCAATCTTATTAAAATAGCTAAAGAAGAAAATTATAAAACATTTATCATTCCATCGGGAGTTGGCGGACGCTTTTCAGAGCTTACTCCGGTTGGGCTTTTACCGGCGGCGTTTTGCGGAGTGGATATTGCTCAAATGCTTGAAGGTGCGGCTTTCATGGATGAATTATGCAAAAATGATAATATATATGAGAATCCCGCATATATGTATGCGTTGCTGCATTACATAGGAATGAATAAAGGACGGAATATATCGGTTATGATGCCGTACGCGGATTCTCTTAAATATATTTCTGACTGGTACGCACAGCTTTGGGCGGAATCGCTTGGCAAAAAATATGATAACGACGGAAATGAAGTGTATGTAGGTCAAACTCCGGTTAAAGCACTTGGCGTAACGGATCAGCATTCTCAGGTTCAGTTGTATGCCGAAGGCCCTCTAGATAAAATTGTTGTATTTATGGGTGTTGATAAATATAAGGAAACTCTTACTATTCCTAAAATCTACGGCGACATCAAGAGTCTTGGATTTTTAGGAGGAATTACGCAAAACAGTCTTATTCAGGTTGAACAGATGGCAACGGAATACGCTCTTTTAGTTTCCGGTAAAATGAATATGACAATTACTCTTCCTGAAGTAAATGAATTTACACTCGGACAGGTGTTGTATTTATTTGAAGTAGCGACAGGTTTTACTGGGGAGCTTATGAATATTAACGCGTTTGACCAACCCGGTGTTGAGGGAGGTAAAAACGCAACTTACGCGTTCTTTGGACGCCCTGGATATGAGGAAAAGAAAAAAGAATTAGATTCGCGTCCTGAAAAGAAGAGCGAATATATAATATAACGGCTCGGGGATACTTAATGATCAGCCTGTGCATGATTGTAAAAAACGAGGAACAATTTATTGAAAAATGCTTGCAAAGCGCTTGTAAGTATGTTGATGACATTGTTGTAGTTGATACCGGTTCAACAGATGCAACAAAAGAATTGGCAGAAAAATTTGGTGCAAGGTTGTTTGATTTTAAATGGGTGGACGATTTTTCCGCGGCAAGAAATTTTGCCGCGGAAAAATCTAAGTATGATTGGATATTAGTTCTTGATGCTGATGAGGTTGTGGTATCTTTTGATAAACGGGCGGTTGATGAATTTATAAAGGATTCTACTCAGGTTGGGATGATAACAATTTATGATAAAAGTACAGGTGGGTTGGTTTTTACAGACAAGCTTACAAGGTTGTATAATAAGCGGTATTTTCAATTTTCGGGAAGCATCCATGAACAGGTAAAACCGATTAAAAAGGAATCATTATACAAAATGATTACGGTTTCTATAGAAATAGAGCATTGCGGATATTTACCTGAAGTTATGGAATCTAAAAATAAATTAGAAAGAAACCGTAAGATGTTAGAAAAGGAATTGGTTAATGCTCCTAATAATCCATATTTACTTTATCAAACTGGGAAAGCTTATTTTGCGATGTCTGCTGATATTGATAAAGCTGTGGAGTGTTTTGAAAAAGCACTTGCGGAGAAACCTAATCCAATTTATGAATATGTTTACAGTTTGGTTGAATGTTACGGCTACGCGCTTATTAGAAGCGGTAAATATAAAAAAAGTTTAAGCTTGTTGGATTATTCGCAATATTATGGGAATAAACCCAATTTTAGATTTTTACTTGCTCATATTTATCAAAATAACGGCAAGCTTCTTGAAGCTTTGGATTACTTTGAAAGCTGTATTAGTAAAAATGAAAATGACGTAACTGGAATTTGTTCATATTTATCTTATTATAATATTGGCGTTATTTTAGAGGTTGCGGGTATGACGGATAACGCAAAAGCTTATTACCGGCAATGCGGGGATTATGAACCGGCGATTAAAAGGCTTAAACAGTTGTAATAAACGAAAGGTCAAAAAGGGTGTTATATATGAGGGAAAGAATACTCGGCTTTTTAGAAAAAAATTCGAGATTAACAGCGAAGGATATCGCGGTAATGCTGGGTGAATCGGAAAAAGCCGTGGAAGATGAAATATCCCGAATGACTAAGGAACATATTATATGCGGATATAATACATTAATTAATTGGGATAAAACAGACAAGGATTTTGTTTCTGCTTTAATTGAGGTTAAGGTTGCACCTCAAAGAGGACAGGGATTTGACAAGATTGCTGAAAGGATATACGGTTTTGACGAGGTTAAAGCAGTATATTTAATGTCCGGCGGTTTTGACCTGACAGTTATTGTAGAGGGAAAAACGATAAAGGATGTTGCCGGTTTTGTTTCGGAAAAATTGTCAACGCTTGAATCTGTATTAAGTACGGCAACTCATTTTGTACTTAAAAAATATAAAGACCACGGTATAATTTTGGAAAAGGGAAATCAGGATGACGAGAGGATGATAATTTCTCCATGAAAAGCTTTGTAACGGAAAAAATAAATTCGCTGCCATATTCGGGTATTAGGAAGTTTTTCGATGTTGCAAGCGAAATGGAAGAAGTTATTTCGTTGGGAGTGGGGGAGCCTGATTTTTTTACTCCGTGGAATGTACGAGAGGAAGCAATTTATCATCTGGAAAAAAAGAGGACAATATATACGTCTAATGCGGGTCTTATGCCGCTTAGAGAAGAAATAGCAAGGTACACCAAGAGAAAATATGATTTAGAATATAAACCGGACAGCCAGATTGTTGTAACAGTAGGAGGCAGTGAAGCAATAGATATTGCGCTAAGAGCTGTTATAGATGACGGCGATGAGGTTTTATATCATGAGCCGTGTTACGTTTCCTACATGCCTTGTATAAAGTTAGCAGGCGGTAAACCGGTTGCGATTGAAACAAAAAACGAGGACGAATTCAGGTTAACCCCTGAAGCACTTGAAAAAGCGATTACACCAAAAACCAAAGCGTTGATTTTATCATACCCTAACAATCCGACCGGTGCGGTAATGGAAAAGAAGGATTTGGATAAAATCGCTGATATTTTACGAGAAAAAGATATTTTGGTTATATCCGATGAAATATATTCGGAGTTAACTTATAGTACGGATAAGCATATAAGCATTGCAAGCTTACCCGGTATGTATGAAAAGACATTATATATAAACGGATTTTCAAAAGCGTTTGCAATGACAGGTTGGCGGCTTGGGTACGCTGCAGGTTCGGTTGATTTAATTTCCGCAATGGTGAAAATACATCAATATGCAATTATGTGCGCTCCGACAACAAGCCAATTTGCCGGTGTTGAGGCGCTTAAAAATTGTGACAGTCATGTTGAGGCAATGCGGATCGACTACGATGCAAGAAGGAGAATAATTGTCGATGGGTTTAGGAACATGGGCTTAACGTGTTTTGAGCCGCTCGGTGCATTTTATTGTTTTCCGTCGATAAAATCAACCGGTATGACAACAGAGGAGTTTTGCAATAAACTTCTCATGGAGGAACATGTGGCGGTTGTTCCCGGTACGGCTTTCGGTAAATGCGGTGAGGGTTTTATAAGATGTTCTTACGCATACTCAATAGACAGTTTAAAAGCGGCATTAAGCAGGATTGAGCGGTTTATAAAGAAATTATAATTTATACGGAAAAAAAGTATGCCATTTAATATACCCATATCTAACCGACTATTATGTGTGGGATGGCAAATGTTATAATTCGCATGTATAGTATATTACCCGTTGATAAAGCAGATAATAATTGATGAAGAAAAGGGTGGGTGGACAAAGTAAGTGCAACCATTGAAAGAGAAAGTGCAACTGAAAAGCACTTAATAGGTAAAAAAGCATAAATAAAAAGTCTTAAAAGGTGAAAGAAGGCATCAAAGCGTCAAAAAAGCGCAAAAAGCAGAGAAAAAAGCGTATACAAAAAAGAAGATGACCCAAACCGATTTTTTCGGAAGCAGAAAGTGCCACCCCTGGATGAAAGATACAATTAGGCTTGTCCGACGAGATTGTAAAAAAAAGTGCAACTACATTTTAAGCAGAGAAGGTTTCAAAATAATGTTATTTGCGGGAATTTTTGAAATTCCCATTGATGCAAGAATTTCAGTTCCGTAGATAAAATTGAACATGTCAAAAGGAGTTTTGTCGTTCAATTTTTCTCTGGAGTATGAATTTATGTGAGACATCATGATGTTTACATCATCTTGGTTTAAGTTGTCAAATGAGCAACCTTTTGGAAGAATTTTTCTAATAAATTAATGATTCAGCTCAACATTTGGTTTTTGGTAAGAGCACAAGGGTCACAATAAAATACATTTGTGCGTCTCTTGCCTGTTTCATTAAATTCTAAAGCGGTTGGGTTAGAAAATTCGGAACCATTATCGGTCAGTAGAGCAGGGAACAATTTCCGAAAAACATCAATGGAAAACTGCTCTTGAATATCATTAAAAATGTCAATGACAGACTGTGAAGTGTTTCTGTCCCTTAAAAAGGCAAGCATAAAATCGCAAGATTTAAACATTAAGGTAAGAAGAACTTTACCACCAATTCGTCCAATGACAGAATCCATCTCCACAATGGAGATATCATTGTTTTGTTCCATAAACGACTTAAAACATTCATATGACCGACCAATACGGCATCCACTGTCCACTTTATGTTCAATAGCTTTAATTTTTCTTGGTTTGATGCGACAGACACGGGGCATATCAATGTTTCTGGCTTTAAGGAGATTGCCGGCAACATAGCGATAAAGAGATTTTTCGCTTACAATAAATTCATCAGGATTGTTAACAACGATGTGGTGAATAGATTGCCCTTTTTGAATTAATGGGCTAATGATTTCATCAATTTGAAGGAGTTCGGCTTCAGAAATGTTTACACCGACTCTTGATTCGACCAATAATTCACGATAATTTTTATGAGCTTTTGCATGAAGATAGTATTTTTTGTGTAAGACACAACGACTTTCATCAGTACATCCATTACAAACATAAGGCGGCGATGATAATTTCTCGCATATTTCTTCGTCAAATTCAAGGCAACGATTATTGCATAGCCTACAAGTCCTACACAACTTTGAACAGTCAACTTTTTCTTCACACAAATAATTAACTGTGCAAGTGAATCTGTGTCTACACTTGTTTGGTATGCGATGTGGAGCAGATTTATCGCTTGGGACGGCTCGTTTTTGAATTTCCCTTGATATAGTCGAAACGCTTTTCCCTAAATTAGCTGCGATTTTTTTCAATGAAACGCGACCTCTGAGCCAAAGCTCAATTTGTGTTCTTTCTTCGTCTGTTAGATGCTTATAATTCTTTGCCATAATATCCACCTCAAAATTTTTAGTTCGGACACACTTCTATTTTGAGGCTTTGTAATACTAAGTGCAATCTCCCCCTAGGGGGAGAGCCGTTTGTTCTTTGTACCACTAAGTGCAACTGCTCTGTTTGTCTGACTAACCGCAACCTCTGGCTTCGATGTCGGTTGCAATTAGTTTGTCAATTCACCTGATGAAGAAAAGCTGCGGATAATGTAAATTTTATTTGACTGACAGCCTTTTTTTGTGTATAATCCAAAAGATGAAAATAATACGGGAGAGTTTTCGTGTTATTTTACCGCGGATGATTAATCACTTCGCGGAGCAGTGCGACCGGAGGGAGGGAAATTCATGTCGGAGGTTAAGTTAAGAGAAAATGAATCCTTGGAAAACGCTCTTCGCCGCTTTAAAAGGAGTTGCGCTAAAGCAGGCATTATGGGAGAAGTTCGGAAAAGAGAGCATTACGACAAACCCAGCGTAAGACGTAAAAAGAAATCCGAAGCAGCTAGAAAGCGCAAGTATTCGTAAAAGGGGTTTTTTAAATGTCTTTAAAGGAACGGTTATTGCAAGATATGAAGGATTCTTTGAAAGAAAAGGATACGCTAAAAAAAGATACTGTTCAAATTGTAAGAGCAGGTATTCTGCAAGTCGAAAAAGACGAAAAGATTGAGCTTGACGACAGCGGCGTGATTGATATAGTTTCAAGGGAATTAAAAAACGTTACGATGTTTTACCCGATTATGAAAAAAGCGGACGAGAGGACTCCATTTCTGATATTAACCGGCAAATTGAAATATTAAAAATTATCTTCCCGAACAGTTGTCTGAAAATGAAGTTGAGCAGATTGTTAAGGATACGATTGCAGAAACAAGTGCGTCATCCATGAAGGATATGGGCAGGGTTATGAAAGAAGTGTCGCCTAAGGTAAAGGGGCGTGCGGATAATAAGCTTGTAAGCGAGCTTGTTAAAAAGAATTTGAGTTAATTTTAAGGGATACTTTTTAGTATCCCTTTTTTGTAATGGGAGGCTTTTGTGTGGAAAAAAATATTTATTATGATAATTTTAAACCACTATTTTTAAAAGCAGAAAGTTTTTCTAATGAATTAGTTTGGAACGAAATTTATAAGGCTCTTGAAAAATTAAGACCCGAGAAAGCAGAAAAAGAGTTATATCGTCAAATCTTAGAATGTTTTAAAAGATTTGAAGTAGAATCTAAAAATGATAAAATGACTATATTTTTTTTATCTTTTTTAATTAAGCTTACGAATGACGTAAAATATTTTGAAAAGCTTCTTCAATTATGTATAGATAGCAAAGGAATACCCGTAAATTCAAAATTTTATATTTATAACTATTGCTGCGAGTTGATAAAGAATAGATTTTATTTTCAAAATGATAAATGTTTAATGCTTATGAACGTTTTATATGATATTTGCTTTAAAATGAATGAGAAGTATTTGAATGCAGATTTAAACGATATAGAGCATTTGCCAATGAAAGACAGTGTTTTATTGGTTATATCAAGTTTGGGGAAATATCCTTTTGGTTCGATAAAACATCTATTAGATGTTTGCAGGATTTTATCAAATGAAAAAAAAAGGATAAAGATATTTATTACTCATGAAAAGTCATTTAAGTACGGAAAAATAAATTTATACCCTTTATCTGCATATGGTTTAGATGACGAGGAGAATACAAGCGATTATTTTAATAAGTTTTTAATGAATAATAATATAGAAATTTATGAGTTTAATTCAAAAGGTTCATTTGTATCAGAAGCTAAACAGGCAGTTTTAAAAATTCGTAAAGACATGCCTTCATATATAATAAATTTTTCAGATAAAAATTTTTTTATAGAATTATTAAGATTAAAAATTAATGTAGTGGATATAAAAAATATTGAAATAACAGAAAGTTATGAAACGCAAAAGGTTGTAAAAAAATATATAAAAGAAGCATGGGAGCAGTCTAACAAAAATGATTTTAAGAAAGCTGCTCAGTTTTTATATTATGCTTATGAATTAATAGGAAATAATGGTATAAAGGTTGAAATGTGCATGCAATTAATTGACTTTTATTTGCGTGCAGAGATGAAGGATAAAGCTCTTGAGTGCGCGTGTAATTTGACATTGTTAGATAGGAGTCCCAGTGTTATTGATTGCCTTGCGCGAGCTTATGAAGAAACGGGAGAATATAAAAATGCAATTTTTTTATATGAAAAGAATTTAAAAACAGGTAAGAATGATTATTTTTATAATCAAAAACTGTTTGGATTATATTTGAATGAAAAGCTTTATAAAAAAGCCTCAATAAAAAATGAATATTTTATAAATATGTCAGATTCGAATTTAGAATTTTTAAGATACCAATTTTATTACAATTCATTCATGGAAGCGGAAGCATTTAATTCTATGGACAAAGGGTTGAGATTATTAAAAGAAACGAATGAAATGAAAGTTTATGCAAGCAGACTAATAACAGCGGTGGGAAGCTCATTGTATTATAATGCTTATAATGATGAAAAATATTGCAAGCTATTAAAAGAACTTTATAATGTAATAATTCCGGTTAAAGAAAATTTGTTCACTTTGCATAAGCCAAAAGATAAATTAATAAATCTTGGTTTTTTAACCGGAGAAGCAGCTCGGCATCCGGTTGGTTTTTTTATAGTTTCGTTATTTAAAAATAAATCTAAGGATGATAGATTTAAGTACTATTTTTATTATTCATCTAAATCAAATGATGAGGACGAATATACCGAAAATATTAAAAAAAATACCGATGTGTACAAGTATGTAGGTAATATACCGGATGAAGAAATAAGTAAAATTATTTTATCGGATAAAATAGACATTTTGATTGATTTAAACGGGATATCCGAGGTTCAAAAAATTAATATTTTAGTTGAGAGGCTAGCACCGATTCAGATGACATGGATAGGTTTTCCAGGCACTTTACCGATAAAAAATATTGATTTTAATATTGTTGACCATTATACAGATCCTGTTGGCATTGCTGATAAGTTTTATACGGAAAAACTTCTTTATTTACCAAAAACATTCCTATGTTACGGAATAAAGACGGATACTGAAATTACAGAACCACCGAGGATAAAGAACAAATATGTAACATTTGGTTCGTTTAGTAATTCGAGCAAGTATTCGGATGAAATATTAATGATATGGGGTATGCTCCTTAGGGAGAATAAAGACGCTAAGCTTGTGATACGAACAGACGCAGCAAGTAATGAGTTTACAAAAGAAAAATTGACACAAAAATTTATAAAAAATGAGATTGATATTGATAGGGTTGAAATCCGTCCTACAACATATCGGATGAATTATTTTGCCGGATATAATGAAGTGGATATAATTCTTGACACATTTCCATTTAACGGCGCAACAACCACTTGCGACGCGTTTTTAATGGGAACACCGGTTATAAGTTTATATGGAACGCGTCATGCTTCACGCGTAGGGCTTTCGATGCTTAATCAGGTTGGACTTTCGGATTTGGCGGTTTCTTGCGGTGAAGATTATATTAAAAAAGCCGCCGAACTCTCTAATGATGTTAACAGACTTAATTATCTCAACCAAAATTTAAGGAAGATAGCGGAATCATCACCTATTATGAACCATGATGAATTTAAAAAGGATTTTGAAGAAGCTATTTACGAAACATATATATCTTTTCAAAAAGGTTAAAGAGCGTGGAGGATTAAGCAATGGATGATATAATAATTCTTCTTAAAAGAAGCCTGGCTCTGGTAAAGGAAGAAAAATTTTTAGAAGCTGTTGATGAATTAAGATTAATATTAAGTATGAATATAAATGACGAATTGAAAAAGATTGTATTATTTCAATTATCTGTGTGTTTAATGAGGTTGGATCGTTATAATGAAGTTGAAGAATATTTATTAGAATATAATGATATAAGCGAGGATTTAGATGTTTATATTATGCTTGCCAATCTGTATGCAATAACCGATGAAAAGGAAAAAGAACTTGCTGCGAATGAAAAGGTATATGAGTTTGATCCTGAAAATACCATGGCAATTGCAAAATTAATTTTGTTGAGGGAAGATAGTCGCGAAAATATAGAATGCGAAATTGTTGAATTGATGGATTATCTTGTAGAAAATAATAAATTAGGTTTAATTCCCGAGATTACAAGGATTAGGATTGCCATGAGAGCATATGAAATGGCTAGAAAGTTGATTGACGTAGATAAAGCACTTAAATATTTTGAATGTTGCGCAGCAACGCTTAGCGAGGAAGAAAAAGAAAAAAATTTGCTTTATAAACATTTCTTGTTAGCTGCTTTTTCTTTTAGTTATTATTCTGAATATTACAATGAAGATAAGCAGACAGATATGATGAATGAAATTTTCCATGGATTTAAGCCGGAAAGAATAAACTCGTTTGAAAAGGATTTATCTTGTTTGAGAGAAATTAATATTGGATTTATATCAAGCGATTTAAGATTTCATCCCGTGGGAAGGTTTTTGCTTTCGTTGTTTAAAGATAAAACGGTAAACAGTGGAATAAATTATTATTGTTACCACACAGTGGTTGAAGATAAAGATAAAACAGATGATGAGGATGAAAAAAATAAAGATGATGTGACTGTTAAGCTTACATCTCTTGCTGATAAATTTATAGATATCAGTAAAATGGAAGACGATGAAGCGGAAGAATTTATTCTTAACGATAAACTTGATATTTTATTTGATTTAAACGGCGTTTCAAATGGAGGAAGAAGAAGCTTAATAGCAAGGAGGCTTGCACCAATTCAATTTACTTGGATAGGATTTCCTTGTTCATGCGCTCTTAAAAACGTAGATTATACCATAGTTGATTATGTTACCGATCCGCCGAATTATTCTGAACGGTTTTACACGGAAAAATTGGTATATATGTCTAAAACTTTTTTATGCTACCCAACTGAAATGCTTGATTATGAAAACGAACCGGCGCTTAAAATTAATGAATTTCCTTTTAAAAAAAACGGTTATATTACTTTTGGTTCGTTTGTTAATGGTTTTAAATATACAGATAATATATTAAAAGCGTGGAATGAGATTTTAAAACAAGTTCCCAATTCAAGAATTACGATAAGAATTGTATCTGCAACCCCTGGAGAAGTATCAAATAACGCCTTAAAAAAAAGATTTGCAAAAAATGGAATAGATGTGAATAGGGTTGATTTTTTAGGGTTTGGAAGATTTGATGAATATATGACATACTACAATGATGTAGATATTATCCTTGACACATATCCGTTTAACGGAGCTACAACAACATGTGAAGCTTTTTTAATGGGAGTTCCGGTTGTAAGCTTGTATGGAAAACAGCATAGCTCTCGGGTTGGCTTAAGTATGCTTAAAAATGTAGAGCTTGGTGATTTAGCGGCATGCACTTATGATGAATATATTAAAAAAGCTGTAAAGCTTGCGCTTGATAAAGAAAGAATTGAAACGATAAAAAAGAATTTAAGGGAAACATTTATTAATTCGCCGCTTTCGGATAATGTTTCTTTTAAAATAGAGTTTGAAAATGTTATGAGGAAAATCTATATTAAATATTGTGTTAAAGAAAAGAAAAAAATAAAAACACGCACTAACGCAATTAAGGATAATAAAGAGCTTAAAAGGAGGATACTCAGGGGATTCTTCTTTATTGAAAATTTATTATATTCACAAGATGATTACGATATGCTTAATTATATAAAAAACGAGTTATATGTTTTACAAAAAGCTTTTATAAAGCCATATTTAAATAGTGCCAAAGACGATGAAGAATTATTGATTTACGCAGAATATGATAAAATAATAGGGCTTCTTTTTAAGGAAGCGGAGTTTACTGTTATAAAGCAAATTGTTGAGCGATGCTTTTTATTTTTAAAAAATATTTAAAAAATTATTATAAAAATACTAAAGTAAAAAAGAATTGAGCCGATATATTACTTGAACATAAAAACACAGTAAAAAACTGTGTAAATAAAAATTATGGCATGGATGCCATATTAAAATCAAGGAGGAATAAATATGAGTAATATGGTAGTAAACACAAACATATCGTCAATTGATTCACACAGAAATATGAAGAAAGTCGGAAGTTCTCAATTTGCCGCTTCTGCAAGGCTTTCATCCGGTCTTAGGATTAACTCTGCTGCTGACGATGCCGCTGGCTTAGCGATTTCTGAAAAAATGCGTGCTCAGATTCGCGGTTTGGATATGGCTTCAAAGAACTCACAGGATGGTATATCCCTTATTCAAACAGCAGAAGGTGGATTGCAAGAAATTGACAATATGGTTCAACGTATTCGTGAACTTACAGTTCAAGCTTCTAATCAAACCAATCAAACCTCTGATATTGGTAATATTTGTTCTGAAGTTAGTGAATTGTTAGGTGAAATTAATTCGATGGCTGGAAGAGTTGAATTTAACAAAAAGACTCTTTTGAACGGATCTGTATCTACAATTCATCTTCAAATTGGAGCAAATGCAAATCAAAGCCTGAATGTTACTATTGAAAATGTAATTTCAAAGGTTTATAATAATATCAGTGATACAACGAAAACAATTAGTGCAGGAGGCTCATCTGCTTCTGGTCATTTAACTACTATTGATACTAACCTTGAAAATATAACAACAGCAAGAGCGAGTTTAGGTGCATTCCAAAATAGACTTGAATACACAATCAAGAGCCTTGACATTTCTTCTGAAAACTTATCCGCATCTGAATCACGTATCCGTGATGCTGATATGGGTAAGGAAATGATGAACTTGACAAAAGCTAATGTTTTACAACAAGCTGCTACATCAATGCTTGCTCAAGCTAATCAAAATCCACAACAGATTCTTCAATTACTCAGATAATATTTTATAATTTATTACATAAAATAAGCCGGTTAAACCGGCTTGTTTTATGTAAATAAATAATCTATCGTTTTTTTGAGGTGACTGCTTTTGGATGAAAATATTAAAGAATTATGCAGTACAGTTTTAGATTATATGGATGAATTGTGCCCTGTAATTACTGAACTGCATGAAAATATAAAAGAATACGACTTAAGCGGAATTACTGTTTTAAGCAATATTACGGAAGGGTTAGCTTGGATAAAAAACGCAGCCGAGGCAATTAATAATTCGCTTAAAATAGATATTCAAGATGAAATAAATGCTATTATAACACAAATAAATGAGATACTTTTGGCAATGGAGAATAATGATTATTTGTTTTTAGCAGATATACTTGAGTTTGATGTTATACCTAATATGGAAAAAATATTTAATGTAATACGTGATGTTAATTAGAATCAGAGTATATAGGAATAATTAACCGACTATCATTATTATAGGGGTTGTAGTTTCCGTGTAAACTTTATATAATTTTAAGGGTTGGAAATGATAAACTAAATTTTTTATCATTTTCATCCCTTTTTTAGTATTTAGTTTAAATTATTTAAATTGAAATATTTTAACGTTAAGTATTATCAAAATATAAGGAGTGACAGCAATGAACAACGATTTAAAAAAAACGGACGGTACAGTATATGATAATGAATTTTATAATTTGTTAAAAACAGGTCAATCAAATACAATAACAAGGATTGTTCCAATAATTCTTTCAGTTTTATCACCATTAAAAAAAATAACATCGGTTCTTGATATTGGCTGCGCGTTGGGTGCATGGCTACGTGGTTTTAAAGAATACGGCGTAAACGAAATTATGGGTGTAGACGGTGATTATGTTAATAAAAAAGATTTATTAATTGATTTATCTGAATTTAAGGAAGCTGATTTGGAACAGCCGCTTGATTTAAATAGAAAATTTGATTTGGTATATTCACTTGAGGTTGCAGAACATATTTCTAAGGAGAACGCAAAACAATTTGTTGATTCCTTATGTAATCACAGCGATATAGTATTGTTTTCAGCAGCTATACCTTTTCAAGGCGGTACGCATCATGTTAACGAACAATTTCCAAGCTATTGGGCTTCTTTATTTGCGCAGAACGATTATGTATGCTGCGATTGTTTAAGAAAAATGATTTGGGATAACGAAGAAACTATAGCGTCTGCTTACAAACAAAATATTATGTTTTTTATAAAAAGAACCTTAATAGAATCTTGTGAAAATGAAAATATTATATCAAAAAATGATATGATTGATATAGTGAGTTCCAGAGCATATTTTACTTGGACGGATGCATGGTTAAAAGTTTTACTGGAAAGAGAAGTTTATAAAGAGGATTTAAAAGAAAATGAATTATTAGACATTACTGTATTTGACAGGAGTAAATCTGATTCTTATAGAACAGCAATAAAGCTTATTTCAACAGTGTTAGAATTGTTAAAACCTTTAAGGAAGATTAATTCGGTTCTTGATGTGGGGTGTGGAACTGGTACTTGGTTGCGCGCGTTTAAGTCAAGAGGAATATCTGAAATAGTAGGAGTTGACGGAGCATCTAATGATAAAGATAAGTTGTATATCAATAAATCCGAATTTATTAAAATTGATTTGGAACAACCATTTAATTTAAAAAGACATTTTGACCTTGTAATATCTATTGAAGCTGCTCAGTATATTTCAGAAGAACATTGTAAGCAATTTATAGAATCTTTATGTAATCATGGAGATATTGTGCTGTTTTCGGCTGCAATACCGTTTCAAGGCGGCAATCGATATTTAAATGGACAATTTCCAAGTTATTGGGCGAAATTATTTGCACAAAACGGATATATTTGCTGTGACTGTATTAGAGAAAAAATTTGGGATGACAGTAGCATAGAATATTTTTACAGGCAAAATATTTTATTTTTTATAAAAAAAGAATTAGTGGACGAAAACAGTGAATTTAACTTTTTATCAAAGTGTAATCGGATGGATGTTGTACATCCTATAGCATATCTTGAGAGAGTAAAAAATTATTTTAATTTAGCTAAAAAGTATGAATTAAAAGGAGAAAAAAGTTTTATAGAATTAATAAATTTATTGCTAGATAAAAAAGAACAATTAATAAAGATGGATATTAAAGAAAGCGTTGTTTTAAAATTTAAACAAAAGCCGGTTGTTGTCTATTTGGCGCTGGATTTTGACGATGGATTATTACGCCATGTATTAACTCTTTTAAGGCAAAACGGCATTGAACCCGCTTTATTTTGCGCTGATTTTAAAAAAGAAGACTTTGATACGCAGGCAGTTAAAAACTTTTTTACACTTGAAGAAGCGGTTTGTAAGCTAGGAAGGGATATAAATATAATTATAGTTTCAGATATAAATTCTATACAGGAAATGATTTTTAAATTATTAAATCAATCAGTTGATGTTAATTTTGTTTATACATGGGATATTCTATGCGATATCTTTGATAAAAATTATTTTTACAACATTCATTCTAAATTAATTTCAGATGAAACCTGTATTACGGCGGAAAAAATAAAGCGTTTTAGCAATGAAATACAATCAGTTTTAAACAGTTTATACGATGAAAATTCTAAACACATATATTTATCAATTTTAACCATTCGCTTATATAACGAGCAATTTGAAGATTATCCTTATTTATTGCTGCAGCAACGCGGACAATACTTTTGCAAACCAATTGTTTTAACAGAAGAAGAGATATTCATAGATGCAGGTGCATGCTGGGGGGATACCATTTTTCGCTTTTTAGATTATTCCGAAGGAAAATATAAGGAAATTCACACATTTGAACCGGATATACAAAACTATAATATTTTAATTAAAAAAATAGAAAAATTAGATAATATAGTGGTATATAAAAAAGGACTATATGATACTAACGGTTTTATAAATTTCGACGCAAATTATAAAGCGGCTTCTCAAATTTCAGAAAATGGTTCCATCGAAATAGAGACAGTAAAGGGAGATGATTTGAATTTAAAGCCGACATTTATAAAAATGGATATCGAGGGGGCGGAATTGAAAGCCCTCCAAGGTTTTTCACATACAATTAGAACATACAAGCCTAAGTTGGCAATAAGCATATATCATAAAGTTGAGGACTTGTGGGAGATACCTTTGTTTATAAAAGCGTTAGTACCGGAATATAAACTTTATATAAGACATCATGCTATGATATACGGTGATTCGATACTTTATGCGGTTTGTGATTAAATAAGTAAATTATAAAAAATGGGAGAGATTATTTTGAATACGGATTTTAGTTCTCCGTACAATGAATTTATTAATAAATTATATAATTTAAGAGAGCAGGCATGTTATTATGCAAAGAAAAATTTAATTGTCGGCGATTTTTCATATATAGACAATGAAATCAACATATTTACCTACGGTGAAGAAGTATTCGTGAAAGCGGGAAAATTCTGTTCATTTGCAAAGGGTATATCAATTATGCTTGGAGGAGAGCACCGTACTGATTGGGTAACGACATATCCGTTTAACAAGCAAGTTCAACATTTTGATTATATTAAAGGACATCCAAAAACTAAAGGAAATGTCATAATAGGAAATGATGTTTGGGTTGGTTATGGAGCGACGATTATGTCAGGTGTTACAATTGGAGACGGATGTGTTGTTGGCGCTAATTCTCTTGTAACAAAGGATATGCCTGCATATAGTATTTGGGGTGGAAACCCGGCAAAGCTTATAAGATATAGGTTTGATTATGAAATAATTAACCGGCTGATGGAAATAAAATGGTGGGACTGGCCTTATAAAGATATATTTAATGTTGTACAAATTTTGCAAAGCAGTGATTTAAACGGGCTTTTTCAATATTATGAAGAACATATAAAGATGCGAAACAATTTAAAAACGAATTTGGTTATACCTAATTTAAATAAATCATATAAAACAGGTCAATTAAGTGCTATATCAAGAATTGTCCCTATGGTTCTTTCAATTTTATCACCGTTAAAAAAAATAACTTCAGTTCTTGATGTCGGATGTGAATTAGGTGCGTGGCTTCGTGGGTTTAAAGATTACAATGAAAGTGAAATTATGGGCGTGGACGGTAATCATGTTAATATAAATGATTTGTTTATTGATATATTAGAATTTAAAGAAGCAGATTTAGAACAGCCGCTTGATTTAAAAAGAAAATTCGATTTGGTAATTTCGCTTGAGGTTGCGGAGCATGTTTCTATGGAGAATGCAAAACAATTTGTTAATTCTTTGTGTACACACAGTGATATTATTTTGTTTTCAGCAGCTATACCTTTTCAAGGCGGTATTAACTATGTTAATGACCAATTTCCAAGTTATTGGGCTGCCTTATTTAATAAAAATGATTATATATGTTGTGATTGTATAAGAAAAAAAATTTGGAATGACGATGATACTGTAACAGCAGCTGCTTACAAACAAAACATTATGTTATTTATAAAAAGAACGCTATTAAATGGAGATGTAGATTTTTTACCAACATATAACCGAATTGATATTGTACATCCTTGTATATATTTTAATTGGACAGATGAATGGTTAAAATTAAAAAACCGAAAAAATGATTTAGAAGAATTAAATAAAAAAGAGATTTTGGATACCACTGCATTTAACCGTAATAAATCGGATTCTTATAGAACCGCAGCGAGGCTTGTTCCGATGGTACTTCAGTTGATAGAGCCGTTAAGAAAGATTAACTCTATTTTAGATGTAGGTTGCGGAACAGGTGTTTGGTTGCGTGCTTTTAAATCAAAAGGAATACGCGATATAATAGGTGTTGATGGAGGACATGTTGATAAGAAAAAATTATATATTGCATCATCAGAATTTATCGAAGCGGATTTGGAACAACAGCTTGATTTAAAGCGACAATTTGATTTGGTAATATCTATTGAAACAGCTCAATATATTTCTCAAGAACACGAAAAACAATTTATAGACTCTTTGTGTAATCATGGAGATATTGTGTTATTTTCGGCAGCGATACCGTTTCAAAGCGGCGAACGTTTATCAAATGGGAAATTTCCAAGTTATTGGGCAGAACTGTTTGCTAAAAATGGCTATATTTGTTGTGACTGTATTAGAAAAAAAATTTGGATCGACGACAGTATTGAGTATTTTTACAAACAAAACTTAATGCTTTTTATTAAAAAAGCATTAGCGGAAACAAGCGATAACAGCAATTTTTTACCAACGTATAGTTTTATAGATATCGTACATCCCGTATCTTATCTTCAGAGAATAAAGGATTATATTAATTTAATAAACTTGGATGAAAAATGTGTACAACGAAGGTTATGAGGAGTGAAATAGTATGAAAATAATAGCAATATCAATGGTAAAAAATGAAAGTGACATAATTGAGTCGTTTTGCAGGCATACATTGACTTTTTGCGATGAAATATTAATTGTAGATGATTTTAGTAATGACAACACTAGAGAAATAATACTCAATTTATGTAATGAGGGATTAAACATTTATTTGTTTGAAAACCCAGTAACCCGAGGCCATTACCAAGCAGAAATAACTAATAAGCTTCTATCGCTTGCAATTAATTCACACGGGGCTGATATGGTACTCCCTCTTGATGCAGATGAGTTTTTATTTCCAAATGTCAATTGCAATTTAAATGTAAGGGAAGTTTTAGAATCTTTGCCTAACGATGGTACATGCACGTATGCTGCGGCATGGATAAGTTTTATACCAACTATTTTCAAAGGAAAAAACAATGTGTTTTTACCGGAGTATTTTAGGAAATACTGTGAATATACAGGTAGTACAGAGAAATTTGATTATGTTCACATATATAGTAAAGTAATAATTGGTTCAGAGCTTATTAAAAAATATAATTCTTTATTAATACAGGGAAATCATGATGCATATAAAATACAAGAAAGTCATGGTACCAATATTGAAAAAAGAATCATTACCGAATTAATGCTTGTGCATTTACCTCTTAGAAGCGTAGAGCAATTGATTACAAAAGCGGTTATAGGGTGGGCAAATGCTTTGTGTATGCCGGATCGGGAATCTAATTCTTCGCACAACCCTTGGCACTGGCAGCATATATGTGAAGAATTAAAGTTAAATGGCTGGCTAACCGAAACTCACGTGCAAGATTTTGTTGTAAATCTCTATACTTAAAAACTTCATATGCCTGAGGCTGAAATTGAACTTATTGATTACAATTTAAAATCTACTATTGAACTAAAATATACAGATTATGAAAAATCTCAAAAAAATTACATGGGTATGATTCTTACACATTATGAAAGCATTATAAATAATTTTATGGAGGAGTTAAAAATTAAATAAGATCCAACAACTTCTACGAAAATTTACTTGAAATATCAAAGGGCTTGATTATTATCTTAATAATTATGAAATATGTATAAATGTAAGGGTGTTTAATATGCTTGAATTAAAGGAATTAAAATCCAAATTAACCTTTAACGATAAAACTGTGTATATATGCGCATTCATTTTTTTAATTATTATTTTTTCAATATTTTACACAAATTATTTTTCTAATAAGTTAAAAATTGTATCAAATTTGCTTTTGCGCAGAACAAATTTAGAGGATACGCTTAATATAAAAAAAGATAATTTAAGCGCTCTTACTGAAAATATATTTTTAATTGAAGAAATGAAAAAAAATGCTGTACCCAGGCAAATATCCGCAATAGAGGAAGCAACTGCAATTTTATATGTTTTAAATCTTGTTAAAGAAAACAAATTGGCAGAATCATATTTAAAAGTTCAACCCAGAAACCGTTTCGATGAAAGGATGTTACGTCCGTTACAAATCACTGCTTCCGGCGATTACGATGATTGTATGAATTTTTTATATGATATACAACATGGTAAATATTATTACATGCCGGATAAAATTGAAATGAGTCGGATTGATGGAGAAATTGATAAGATTAATATAAACGTTAACATGTATTTAATAATTGAAAATTTGGAAATCGAAGAAACTAAATCTATAATTGAAAAAATCAATAAAGATGAAAGAAAAAACATCAAAAATCCATTTACATATGGAAAGTAAAAATATAATAAAAATAATATAAGGCGTTTTGTAAACAATTATTCCGTTTATAAAACGTCTTTTTTACGTTTTCTATAAAAGTTTTTAAACATGCTAATTAACCGGATTAACCAGAAATTGCGGAATAAATTTTAAAATTATGCAAATTATATTATTACAAAATAAAAACTAAGTTCCATTTTAAGGCAGAGTAAAATTAGAAAATAAATTTTCATACCTCATTAGCGCCGGAAAGGAATGGTCTTAATAATGCAGGTTCAACCTATTTTAGATGATAATATAAAATTTTTATCTGATACCTTTAACGACTGCGGCGATATCGTTTCAAGAAAGCTGCCTGTTGCTAATGGTAAAACGTGGATATATGTAACATATATTGACATGCTTGTTGACACAAAGGTTGTGGAATCTAATGTGCTTAAGCCGCTTATGCATAAAATACGTGATATGTCGCCGAGTGTTGAAATTTTAAGGGGAAGTGTTTTTGATTCTTTAAAAGACGCAGGTATTACAACGGCTGATATAAAAGAATCTAATGATTTAGATGAAATTATTATGTCTATGCTAACGGGAGATACGGCTTTATTTGTTGAATGCTGCGCTTCTGCCATAATCATATCAAGCAAGGGATTCCCTAACAGGGGAGTGCAGTCCGCAGAAACAGAAGTTGTTGTATACGGTTCAAAGGAAGCCTTTAACGAGGTTTTTAGGCAAAATACAGCGCTTATCCGCAGACGTATACGTGACCCGAAATTGAAAATTAAACAAGTTAAAGCGGGCACAAGAAGCAATACAGATGTTGCGGTTGTTTATCTTGACGATGTGGTAAGACCTCAGATACTAAATGAGGTTTTAGAGCGGATAAATAAAATTAATATTGACGCTGTTTTAGACAGCGGATATATCGCACAACTTATTGAGGATGATTGGCATTCGGTTTTTCCGCAGATTCAGGTAACAGAAAGACCTGATAAAGCGGCTTCCGCTATATTGGAAGGAAGAATTGTGATTGTTGTTGATAATTCGCCGTTTGTGTTAATTGTTCCCGCAGTTCTTGTTACATTCTTTCAATCATCGGAAGATTATTATGAAAGATGGCATATTATGAGTTTTGTAAGGATGTTACGGTATTTTGCGGCGATTATTGCGGTGATTTTACCGGGATTGTATATCGCAGCGACTGTTTATCACCCATCTGTAATATCTGTGCCGCTTACACTTAAAATGGCGGAAGCAAGGCGTAATGTACCTATGCCCGCTGTGCTGGAAGTTTTAATTATGGATTTGGCGTTTGAGTTGATTCGTGAGGCGGGGATAAGGCTGCCCGAGTCGGCTCAACAATTGGGATTGTAGGCGGAATAATAGTTGGACAAGCGGCTGTGGAAGCGGGGCTTGTCAGCCCTATTGTTGTAATTGTTGTGGCACTCACCGGTATTGCAAGTTTTGCAATACCTCATAATTCATTTACTTCCGGTATTAGACTGACAAAATATATGATTCTTATATTATCGGCTGTGCTTGGATTGTTTGGCTTTTGGATTGGTATACTTGTGATTTTTATACACTTAGCTTCATTAAAGAGTTTTGGAGTGCCTTATATGTTCCCGTTTTCCGCTGCTGATTTAAATAATTATACGGAAATAAAAGATTCGATTTTCCGCGCGCCGATTGGTTTTATGCGTAAACGGCCATTTTTTGCAAATCCTGCGCAAACTGAGCGGATGAAAAAAATCAAAAAATAGAAACGGTGATAAGCTTGCTCTCGTCTAACGAAAAAATTTCATTAAGACAGCTTCAAATTTTATTAATATTAGATATTTTTGGCGTAGGAATAATATCGCTGCCGGACATTGCAGCTGCATATGCAAAACAGGATGCTTGGATTTCAGTTTTAATTTCCGCGGCAATTGCTTTTATTAGTGTTTTTATAATTACGTCTTTATGCCGAAGGTTTTATAAATATACCTTTTTTGAATATTCTTGTAAAATTTTATCTAAACCTGTAGGTGTTGTTGTTAGTTTATTGTTTATTATAAAACTGATATTTACAGCGTCTTTTCAATTAAGAATTTTTTGTGAAATCATAAAAAGATTGATGCTTGAGCGTACACCTATGTTTGTTACCGGAGCGGTAATGATAATTATAGCGGCATACGCGGCGTCAAAAGGAATAGAGACACGGGCGCGGCTGGCAGAGCTTTTATTTTTAATTGTTTTTATACCTATGCTGCTGGTGATTGCTTTTTCAGCAAAGGACGTAGATTATTCTAATATTTTACCGGTTCTTAAATCAGAGCCGCAAGAGTTAATCGCAGGAGGATTTTGGAGCTTCATCTCTTTTACGGGTATAGAATTTTGTTTGCTTGTCTTAAGGATATGTAAATAAACCTAGTAAACTGCGAAAATCTACGATGGGTGCAGTTGCGTTTATTGGGATTGCGATGAGCTTTGTTACTGTTATTACAATATGTGCTTTTGGATATGCGGATGTAACAGAACACACATGGCCTGTACTTGATATGATAAATGCTATTAGTATGCCGGGGAGTTTTATTGAAAGACAGGATGCTGTTATTGTAAGTTTTTGGATTATATCGGTTTTTGCTTTTATAAGCGCTTGTTTATTTTTTACCGGTGAATTGATGAAGGATGTTATAAAAAAAGGAAAGCGTTTTTATTATGTTGTATTATGTTGCCCGGTGGTTTTTTTAATATCAATTTTACCTAAAAATATTACAGAAGTTTATGAAATGCTTAAATTGCTATTTTTAACGCTTGGTTCTGTGTTTATGTTGATTTTACCGTTAATTATGCTGTTTATAACCGCTGTGCGAGGATTGGGTGACAAGTTTGAAGATAAATAAATTTTTATTGGTAGTCTGCATAATACTATTAACTGTTTTTTTAACCTCATGTTGGGATAAAACTGAGATTAATGAGAGAGAATTTGTTATTTCGGTAGGAATTGATAAGAATGATGACGGAGAAAATCGTTATAGTATCAGTATGAGCTCTCCGGAAAAGAATCAGAAAGATAATAATTCAAAGGATAAGGACTCGAAGGATAAAAATTCACAAAAAAAATCCAAGAACAACACACAAGGGTTAACAATATCTGATGCGTTTCGTAAATCCGGAGCAAATTCAAATAAAAAACCTTATTACGGGCACACAAAAGCTTGCGTTATATCACGCAAAATTTTAGAGGACGAAAAACTTTTTAAAGAAACTCTTGATACTTTATTGCGAAATAGTGAGTTGAGTAAAAAGATTATAGTTCTTGCGGCTGACGGAGAAGCGGATGAAATTATACAAGCTGATGTGAGTGATTCGGATGATATAGGTATTTTTATATCTGAATATTATAAAAATAGCCGGGATAATAACGGTTTTAAATATGACCTTGGAGAATTGATACGTAAATTTAGAATATCGGGAGATAATTTGCTGCCTGAAATAAAAGCCGATAATGGGAACGTTGAACTCAATTCTGCTGCTGTAATAAAGAACTATAGTTATGCGGGAAGCTTAGACGAAGAATTACTAAACGGATATTTATGGGTTAAAGGTAAGGGTACTAATATGCGGTTGAGTGTTGATTATCGCGGTATAAGCGTACCAATAAAGCTTGATTCGGTTAAAAGAAAGGTAACCTTTGAAGAATCAAACGGAAATATTTCTGCGATAATAAAGATTGACGCTGTTGGTTTTATTGAAGAATATATTTTTAACGACGATTCGCTTTCAGATGCCGGTAATATAGAGGCTTTAAGTAATTTATATGATAAAAAAATAGCAGATGAGATATTAAAAACATCGGATGTTCTTCAACATGAGTATAATGTTGACGCTTTTGATTTTCTTGAAGACATAAGAAAGAAAAATTATGGGTTGTATTTAAGAATAGCGGATAATTGGGATGAAATTTTTTCGGAAGTTGAAATTGTAACAGATATTAAAGTCACAGTAAAAAAGAATAATGATTAATTTGATATAAATTATTAGTATATTTGTAAAATCGGATGAATGTTTATATAAAATTTGGTAATAATAAATGTAACGTAAGTTTTGTTGTTTCCAAAAATAAATATCCGGGGTGACGTTATGGCAAAAAAAACATGTGAAAATTTAAGAATATTAATTGTTTCATTGATAATAGGGTTTTTAATTACTCTTTGCGGTTCTTATTTTTATTCTGAAAAAATACAAGCCGGCATTGCAGAAAATGTAATTAGGTTTCATGTTTTAGCAAACAGTGATTCGGAGTATGACCAACAGTTAAAATTAACGGTTCGCGACGCAGTTTTAGAAAAATATACGAATGTATTGAACAATCAAGGTAAGATAGAAAACAGCCGTATTGTTTTGCAAGAAAGTTTAAGTGAAATTAAGGAGCTTGCAGAATCTGTTTTAATGGAAAATGGCTGTGATTACCCGGTTTCCGTATCGCTTGGTAAAAGCTTTTTCCCTACAAAAACATATGGCGATATCGCTTTTCCCGCAGGAGAATATGAAGCGTTAAAAATTGAAATAGGCGAAGCGGCGGGTAAAAATTGGTGGTGCGTTATGTTTCCGCCGCTCTGTTTTGTTGACATAACACAAAATAAAGTTTCTGATGAGGTTAAAAATAATTTGAAAGAAATTTTTACAAGCGAAGAATATGATATTGTTGTAAAGGCTAAAACACAAGAAATTATTCCGGTAAAAATAAAGTTTAAAATTGTTGAGCTGTGGCAGGGGATTAAACGACCGGAGATTTACGCTGTAAAAGAATAAATTTTTTTTGACAATGAACGGTTTTATAGGTATAATTATTTCCATGCTTTGCAAATAAATATATAATTTGCGTTTTAAACGCGTTTCGCCCGTTAATTTTACGGGCTTTTCTTGATGTAATGTGACTTAACGTTTATCCTATATTTACGAAATTAATTATTTGCCAACCCATGCTCAACGGTTGGCTAGGTTTTTTCGTTAGGTTGGCATTCCTTTTTATTCGCGAATATAACGCAAAATAAAAAAGGGGGTTTATACTTATGTCCGTTCGGGAACACCCCGATTATAAAATCGAATCGGAGTATCTTGAATTCATCCCGGCATTTCTTGAAGCTTATCAGGAAAGGGCGGGGCGGCAAACAAAGGTTTTTAACGAAAAGGTATCTGAATCTCTAAAGCATTACAACTCAAACAATCCGGATCAGTTTAACGATTTAAATTTTAACATCGCAAATCTTGGATTTCTTGAGAAAAAGCTAAAGGATATTGAAAAGGCCTTGGTTAAGCCATATTTTGCCAGAATTGATTTTACACCGCATGACACAAAAGCAGCGGAGAAGCTGTATATCGGCAAAATGATGCTGACCAGAGAAGATAACCACGATATTCTGATAACCGATTGGCGTGCGCCAATAGCCTCGTTATATTATGAGGGACGGCTTGGGGAATGCGGATATGATTGCGTGGAGGGTAATATATCAGGTTCGCTTACGCTTAAACGGCAGTTTGAGATAGACGGTGGGGAATTAGCCGCAATTACGGACACCGATATAACCACTGACGATTCATTTTTAAAAGCCGCGTTAAGCCGGGGCGCAGATAACAGGCTAAAGGATATTGTAACAACAATTCAAGCAGAACAAAACCGTATTATACGGGCACAAATGTATCAAAATCTGGTGGTGCAAGGAGCTGCCGGAGGCGGAAAAACAACAATTGCACTTCATAGAATCGCATATCTCTTATACGCATATCAAGAAAAAATCAATTCGGCGCAAATTATGATAATAGCGCCAAGCAGATTTTTCATAAGCT
>JALQSN010000297.1:0-60036 GCA_023690525.1 Holotrichia oblita | reverse complement strand
GAGCCGATGCAAACGTGCAGGCACATTCAGGCTCGCAAGCTAACGCTGCGGTTTATTTTGCTTTTCTTAAACCAGGGGATACAATTATGGGTATGAACCTTCAAGCAGGTGGACATCTTACACATGGCAGCCCCGTCAATTTATCGGGTAAGCATTATAATGTAATACCTTATGGCGTTGATGCCAACGGATACATAGATTATGAAGAACTCCGCAAACTTGCGCATGAGCATAAACCAAAGCTTATAATTGCAGGAGCCAGCGCGTATCCTAGAGTTATTGATTTTAAAATTTTTAGTGAAATAGCTAAAGAAATTTCAGCATATTTAATGGTAGATATGGCTCATATTGCAGGGCTTGTTGCAACCGGGCTTCATCCTAGCCCTGTTCCCTTTGCAGATTTTGTCACATCAACTACTCATAAAACGCTGCGAGGTCCAAGGGGCGGGCTTATACTTTGTAAATCGGAATATGCCAAAGATATTGATAAGGCGATTTTCCCAGGAATACAAGGCGGGCCGCTTATGCATGTAATCGCTGCCAAAGCGGTATCTTTCAAGGAAGCTCTTGATGG
This sequence comes from Holotrichia oblita, assembly GCA_023690525.1. NCBI lineage: Eukaryota > Metazoa > Arthropoda > Insecta > Coleoptera > Scarabaeidae > Holotrichia > Holotrichia oblita. The sequence goes on along the minus strand of JALQSN010000297.1, from coordinate 59,462 downwards.
ATCATTTAAAACATATAGTGAAAATATTATTAAAAACGCAAGAGCATTAGCCGGACGGCTTATGGAAAACGGATTAAATTTAGTTTCGGGCGGTACGGATAATCATTTAATGCTTGTTGACCTCCGCAATATGGATATCACAGGCAAGGATGCAGAAAAGCTGCTTGATTCAGTAAACATCACATGTAATAAAAACGCGATACCTCTTGATCCTAAAAGCCCGTTTATCACAAGCGGCGTAAGGCTTGGCACACCCGCCGTCACAACACGCGGTATGAATGAAGCCGATATGTTTGAAATAGCCGATATTATTTCGCTTATTATCAAGGATAAGAGCAAGGCTGAGGAAGCTCGCGCAAGAGTTAAAGTATTAGCGGAAAAATATCCGCTTTATTAATAAAAGAGGGTTAGCATGGGCATTTTAGGGATTGATTTGGGAACAACTAACAGCTTAATCGCTTATTACGACGAAAACGGCGCACATATTATACCCAACAGGCTTGGGGAAAGCCTGACGCCGTCGATAGTCAGCCTTAACGAAGATGGTGAGATATATGTCGGGCGTATTGCAGCCGAAAGGCTTGTCACACATCCCGATAAAACGATCGCAGCCTTTAAGCGTAGCATGGGCTCAACAAAGAAATTCGATCTCGGCGGCAGGGAGTTTTTACCGGAGGAGTTATCGTCGCTTGTAATAAGGTCTCTTATAGAAGATGCTGAGCTGTATTTGAATAAAAAAATAACCGAGGCAGTTATTAGTGTTCCGGCGTATTTTAATGATGTACAGCGCAAAGCAACACAGCGAGCGGGTGAGTTAGCCGGTATCAAGGCAGAGCGTTTAATTAACGAGCCGACGGCGGCGGCAATAGCATATGGCTTAAAAGAAAAACAAGACCATACAAAATTTTTAATTATAGATTTAGGCGGCGGAACTTTTGATGTTTCCATCCTAGAATTAAACCAAAACATAATGGAGGTGCGCGGCGTAGCCGGTGATAATTTTTTGGGCGGCGAAGATTTTACCCACGCGCTGATATTATTGTTTATACAAAAAGCGGACCTGGAAGCAGATACCCTGAGCCTGCGGGACCTTGCCGTAATTCGCAATCAAGCCGAAGCGGTTAAACGTAATGTGGGAGCGAGCAATAAAATGCAGTGCAGGATAGGCGATAAAGAATATGAAGTACAAATTTCTGAAACAGAGTTTGAAAACATATGCAAACCGCTGCTGCAAAGGCTGAGAAGGCCCATAGAACGCGCCTTAAGCGATGCAGCGATAAAAGTTAGCGAAATAGATGACATTGTACTGGTAGGCGGCGCGACAAAGCTTCCGTTTATTAAACGTTTTATCGGACGGCTTTTTAAAAAATTTCCATCTGCGAATATTAATCCCGACGAGGTCGTAGCGCTTGGCGCAGCTATGCAAGCGGCTATGAAGGAACGTAATCAGCATATAAAAGAAATTGTATTAACCGATGTATGTCCTTATACGTTAGGCACTGATATTGCCATAACAAGAGAGGGCGGGCGTATTGAGGGCGGGCATTATCTTCCTATAATTGAGCGTAATACGGTTATTCCGGTAAGTAGAGTAGAACGTCTTTATACCCTGCATGATAATCAAAAAAATATTTATATACAAATTTTACAAGGAGAGAGCAGGTTCTCTGATAATAATATACCTCTTGGTTCCATAAACATATCTGTCCCGATGGCGCCGCGCGGAAAGGAAGCCGTTGATGTAAGGTATACATACGATATAAACGGTATTTTGGAAGTTGATGTGACCGTCGTTTCGACAGGAGTAAAGAAGCGCATGGTTATAGAACAAAATCCGGGATATATGAGCAAAGAAGAGGTTGAAGAAAGGCTTAAGGAGCTTGCGGAAATAAAAATTCATCCTAGAGATCAAGAAAAAAACAAGCTGTTAATATCCCGAGCCGAGAGATTGTACGAGGAAAACATAGGAGATATAAGGCATTATGTAGGCGAATGTCTTAAGCGTTTTGAAGAAATATTAGATAAGCAGGACCCGCTTAAGGTAAAAGAAGCAGCCGAAATTTTCAAGGAGCAAATCGACAGTATAAACGATGGATGGATTTAATTCCTTTGCAACCTAGGAGGGACGCGATGGATTGTTTTAAAATACTTGGTATCGAACCTACACAGGATAAAGAATTAATAAAACAAGTATACCGCAGTCTTTTACCGCAGTTTCACCCGGAAGACGACCCCGAAGGCTTTCAACGTTTAAGAAACGCATTCGACGAAGCAATGAAATATGAAGAAAAAGCAGAAGAGTTGGATATGACGGAAACGGGTATATGGCTTCGCAAAGCGGAAGCTATATACAATGATTTTGGTAAAAGGCTTGAAATTAGCTGCTGGGAAGAACTTCTGGAGGACGAAGTGTGCTTTTCTCTGGATACGGCAAGTGAGGCAAATAATAAGCTGCTTTCGTTTTTTATGAATAATTTTTATATACCACATGAGGTTTGGTCGGTTTTGGAACATCATTTTAATTGGGAGGAAGAACGTAAAGAACTTTATAATGATTTTCCAACCGATTTTATAGATTATATATGTGCTAATGCGAAATATGAGGATAACTTTAGGTATTACAGCTTCGAAATTTTACCCGGTAAGGATTATGATCGTTTTTTAAGCAATTATTTTTATTTATTAAGAAATATATATAACGAAGATATTACGGATAAAAAACAAAGGCTTGATGAAAATATTGCATTAGGTATCGAACATCCAGATTTTACAATATTACGTATCCGTTTTGCGATGTTTGAGGAAAATTTTGAATTAGCAAAAGAGTTGTGCGACAGCCTACTCGCTGTCTGGCAGGATGTGCCGAGCTGGTATTCGGCATCCAGGCTTGAGCTAGCCTTAAAAAACACAGAGAAATCCAGAGAATATTCCGAAATGGTATTAAAAGAAATACCGGAGCATGCGGGCGCGCATATAACTATAGCCGATAGCTGGTTTGGTGATGAAAAATATGAAAAAGCTTTAGAGTGGTATAAAAAAGCATCTAATATTTTACCGTATGATAGTTATGTAAACAATTCAATATTTAATACATACAGCGTACTTACCAAGCAGTTTAAAGATAAACTTGGCAGCGGTTTAACTGATGAAGAAAAATTTAAGTATTTTGAGTATGCCGTTAAAAGCCGGAATTTTGATGACGCATTAGCGATAAATCAAGGCTTTGAAATACCAGAAGAATCAAAACCAAAATATTATTCGCTTATGGGAACCTTGCTGAGTGAACGAAATGAATATGACAAAGCCATTACACAATACGAAAAAGCTTTAAGCTATGAAGATTATGAGTATAGGGAGAGCCTGTATGCGGATATAGGGCTTCAGCACCTAAACATGGGCAGGTATGAGGAAGCTGTAAATAAATATGATGAAGGATTAACCTTATACAAAGATTCAATTATTTTAACATACAGGAAAGCCTCAGCAAAAATTAAACTTGGAAAATATGAGGAGGCTGTAGGGCTTTGCGATAAAATACTTAATGAAAAAGCCGTTCCTAACGCCTACCATTTTAAAGCCGAAGCGTTGTATTATCTTGAAGAATATGGAGAATCGCTGGTAAATTGTGATTTAGCAATACAGATAGAAAAATATTACCTTACTTATCTGCTTAAATTAAAAATTTACGATTCAATAAATCAATACGAAAACCTAGTAGAACTTGCGAAATATTTGCAAAGTGTTGAGCTTGGCACTGATGAGGTTTTACTTCTTAAAGCAAAAGCACAGTTGGAGCTTAAAAATTATCCTGACGCAAGGACGGATATTAATAAAATGCTTGAACGCAATCCAGAAAACAACGACGCATTATATCAATTAGCCAAAGTTTATTATTATGACGAAAATTATAAAGAAGCACTGGAAAATCTTAAAAAATCTGAAAGCGGAATAAAGGATAAAAAAAGCTATAGTACCTTTTTAACAAATCTTTATGTAAACCTGGATATGTATGACGAAGCTGAGGAAGTATACCGCAAGCTTCTTGAGAGCGACCCTTCTTCAGATTTTTTATATTATAGATTGGGATTTTTGTTTGAAAAAAATAAAAAATATGATGAAGCTTTGTTTAATTATAAAAAAGCGCTTGAGCTTAATCCAGGGCATTATTATGCAAACGGAGATATAGCTGATGTTTATCTTGCACGCAGCGAATATGACATGGCTTTGGAATATAACCAAAAGCAGCTTGAAATAAACCCGACGGATTATTATTACGTGCAAAGAGGTAATTTATACGGACGGAAGCTGGATACGGAAAACCAATTAATCAATTATCATAAAGCGATAGAAGCGAACCCAAACAATAGTTTTGCTTATAATAACGCCGGATCATGCTATATGAAACTGGCAAAGTATGAAGAAGCTTTAAGTTATTTTTATAATTCTATTAAGTTAAATCATCCGTATAAAGAACCTTATTTAAATTTAGATCTTAGTTTAAGCAAGCTTAAAAAGTATGAAGAAGCAATGGCGTGTTTAAATGACGGCGCAATAAAGTTTCCTAAGGAAGATATTTTCGATTTGCGACGTGGGAATTTATTAAATTACCAAGAACATTATGAGGAAGCAATAAAGTATTTTGAAGCTTATTTTGAAAGCACAAAGGATATAGATTATTGTATAAAAATTGGCAGGTGTTACAGCAGGCTCAAAATTTTTGACAAAGCTATCAAATATTACGACAAGGCGCGTTTAATGGATAAGAAAAACGGCGATCCTCTCGAAGAAATGGGCGATTTATATTATCATAGAAAAAAAGAATATAAAAAAGCCATTCCATACTATAAAAAGGCACTTAAACTAAACGAGAAATCAGGGTATCTTCCGTTACATCTTGGAAAATGTTATAAAAAACTTGGAAAAAATAACATTGCGAAAAATTACTTTAACCTGGCGCTTAAAAATTATAAAGAAGAGTTAAAATCGGACGAAGTTGTAGCCTGTGATTATAAAAACATAGCTTCTGCGTATATCGAACTTGGAGAATATGATAAGGCTAAGGAATATTATGCCGAAGCAATAGAAAAAGCGCCGTTTTATAAATTTTGCAGGGGTTTTGGATGTTATGATGCTTATTTTGATATTGGCGAGATGTATGAGGAACAGGGCGATTATATAAACGCTCTGGAAAATTTTAAAAAAGCGTATGAAATTCACGAACACAGTGAGTATAAAGAAGCAGTTGACAGGGTTATGAACAGAGATAAAAAATAATAATAATACAAATTTAATTATAGTTAAAAATAAAAACAGCGTTTAAATACGCTGTTTTTATTTTTAAGCTGTGTTTCCAATTTTGTTTTAGTTTGATTATTAAAATACTGAAGAAAATATGTTAATATAACTTAAAGAACTCTTGTTCCTTATAAAATTTTACGGAGATGGTATAAATTGCATAAAGATGTGCTTGATATATTCGGTAATGAAACGCAAAAATGGTTTAAATCTACTCTTGGCGAGCCGACGCCGGTTCAAAAAGAAGCATGGCCTGCGATAGCGGAGGGTAGCCATACGCTTGTATCTGCGCCGACCGGTACAGGGAAAACTTTATCAGCTTTTTTAGTATTCATAGATAGATTAAAAGTGAAAGCTTGTGAAGGAAAACTAAAAAACGAACTTAATTTAATTTATATTTCTCCGTTAAAATCACTTGCGGGCGACATTCGTGAGAATTTATTCAAACCGCTTAATGGTATCGATAGTGGTGAAAACCGCGCCATAAGCGTATCTATACGCACCGGCGATACAACGGCTAATGAACGCAGGAAAATGATAAAAACACCGCCGCATATATTAATAACAACACCCGAATCTCTTTACCTTCTTCTTACAAGTATTTCAGGTCAAGGTATACTTAAAACGGCCAAAGCTATAATTGTAGACGAGCTTCATGCGCTGATTGATACGAAACGCGGCGCGCATTTAATGCTTTCGCTTGCGAGGCTGGACAAGCTCTGTCCTGAACCGTTGCAAAGAATTGGTTTGTCTGCGACGATAGACCCTCTTGATACCGCTGCGGAGTATTTGGCGGGTTCGGAACAAAATGTAAAAATCGCCGCACCTGAAATGCAGAAGGATATAAAAATAGAAGTAACAAGCCCTGTTAAAGATATGCATTTATTGCCTGAGGGTACCATATGGCCGGAAATAGCGCATTCTGTATACAACCATTGCGAGGGCGCACGTAGCGTCATAGCATTTGTGGATGGGCGCATGTATGCGGAGAAGCTTGCATTTTACGTAAATCAGCTTGCGGGGGAAGGCTTTGCTAGGACGCATCATGGATGCGTATCAAAAGAGCAGCGTTATCAAGCTGAAATGGAATTAAGAAGCGGCAAGCTGCGGCTTTTATGTGCGACCTCTTCTATGGAGCTTGGTATCGATGTGGGTGATATAGACCGCGTTTTGCAAATTGGCTGTCCGCGTTCTATATCCAGCGTAATGCAGCGGCTGGGACGCGCAGGGCATAATCCGGGGCGCGTAAGCGTAATGCATATGTTTCCAAGAACAGCGTCGGAGGGTTTGTACTGCGGGCTTACCTCTTATGTGGCAGGTAAGAAAAAAGTCGAGCGTATGCATCCGCCAAGGCTATGCTTCGATGTGCTGGCGCAGCATCTTGTTTCGATGGCCACAGGAGATGGTTATCATATCGACGATGTAATGGATCTTCTGCCGCGCGCGTATCCTTTCAAGGAAGTAACGCGCGAGGATATAAAAGCTATATTATGTATGCTAGCCGGAGATTACGAACATATGAAAGATTTACCCGTACGCCCAAGAATTTTGTATGACAGGATACATGAACGCATCGAAGGCGACGCATACAGCCGTATGCTTGCCGTATCGGCTGGTGGGACGATACCGGATACAGGTATGTTCGCAGTAAAAGCGCAGAACGGGGTAAAGCTCGGGGAGCTGGACGAAGAATTTGTATTTGAGGCACGTGTCGGAGATAAATTTTTACTAGGCTCATTTGCTTGGAAGATAACAAAATTGGACAAGGATACTGTTACTGTAACACAATCCACACCTGAGGGCGCTCAACCGCCGTTTTGGAAAAATATATGGCTTAGCCGGAAACTGCAAACAGGGCTTGAGTTTGGCAAAATGATGCGTGAGCTTGCCGAAGCGGGGGACGAAGATGGAATGATAAACATATTACGGCGTTTCGGGCTAGATGAGCCTGCTGCGTATAATACTGTTGCTTTCTTAAAAAGACAGCTTGATGCAACGGGTGTTTTTCCTGATGATAAAACAATTATCGCAGAATATTTCAATGATGAAGCGGGAGATCATCAATTAATGATACATTCGGTTTTTGGCAAACAGGTAAACGCACCGCTTGCTTTATTGTATCAGGAAGCGGCAGAACGTATATCGGGTATGGATGTGACTGCGTTTGAAGATGATGATGGGATTTTGCTAATGGCCAGAAGCAGCCGTGAGCTTCCGGCAAGGCTTGTACAATCTGTGCAACCAGGTTCGGCTCGCGCTGTTTTAACGGCAATTTTACCTTCAACATCATTATTTAATATGACTTTTCGGTATAACGCCGGACGTGCGCTTATGATGGGCATACGTAAAGGCAAGCGTCAGCCATTGTGGGTACAAAGGCTGCGCGGCGCAGAAATGCTGGATTCTATTATACGTTTTGAGGAGCATCCGTTAATAAGGGAGACAAAAAGGGAATGTCTTGAGGATTATTGGGATATGGACGGGGTTGAATATGTTTTAACCGGAATACAGTCCGGCGCGATACAAGTGCGTGAAGTTTACCGTGAAACACCTTCTCCGATGTCGCTGCCTTTACGGCGGCAAGCCGAAGGCACGCTGTTATATAATTATTACCCGTCTACTTCAGGAATAAGCCTTGCCACAGACGAGGCTCTTAGCGAGTTACAAATGATAAAACCCGCCGCTGAACAGCTCGCCAAGCTGTCGGAACGTCAAAGGCTGCCTGAAGATGAAAAACAGTTACATTCATTATTAATGATTGAGGGAGATTTAATAATTGGTGAATTAAATTTACCGATTGAATGGTTTGAAAAGTTAGCAAGAGAGGAACGCGCGGCATATATTGAGCCCGGGCTTTGGATAGCGGCTGAGCAGGCCGAGGAATACACTGCCGCGCTTGAGGATGGAGATATTGAAACAAGGCTTCGTATAGTGCGGCGGGTTTTACGCTACAGGGGAGCGCAATATCCCGAGCAAATAGCAGGAAGGTATTTTTGGGCGGAAGAAACCTCCGCATCTATACTTGAAATGCTTTGTGAAAGAAGAGAAGCAATAAAAAGCGACGGTTTATATTATCATGCGGATTTATACGAAAGAGCGCGTCATGAAACTATTTCCTCCCGACGCAGACAAATTAAAACAATGCCGTCCGAAAGGTATGCAGCCTTGCTTGCCAGCCGTTTAAAAATAGCCGCTCCACCGGCTGAACAACTTGAACGCGCGTTAAAATCGCATATTGATACAACACTTCCGCTGGCAGTATGGGAAAACGTCATATTGCCTGTGCGTGTAAACTCATACCGTCCGGCGTTATTAGACACATATCTTGCGGGCGGAAGTATGTTTTGGCGTATAACGGACGATGGATTAAGCTTCCATTTATACGAAGATATTGATTGGGATGCGGATATATCGGATGATACGCAGCTTGAGGGCGATGAGCAGATTTTATTCAACGCGCTGCATAAGCGCGGCGCAAGCTTTGCTTCAAGTTTGTCAAGCCTTCTCAGCGGAGCTACCGCGCATGACGCGCTTATAGCACTTACTGGGAAAGGTCTTGTTCACGCGGATAATTTCGCACCTGTCCGGCAGTTATTAAATATGGAAAAAATAAATAAAACTACAATAAAACAGCGGATAAACGCGCGTGTTGCTGCGACAGCATCAGGGCGGTGGGATTTATCGCGTCCGCTTGTTGAACCGCAGTTAGAAAAGCTGCTCGAACGCGCCTTTGACAAATCTATTATACTTTGCAGGGAAACGGCGCGTAATTTGGGCGCGACGTGGGCTTCCGCGCTTGAAACGCTGCGTATATGGGAATATACAGGGCGTGTGCGCAGAGGATATTTTATCGAGGGCTTATCCGGCGCACAATTTATTAGGGAAAAGGATTTTACAAGTGTTATTTCGGCATTAGAAAATTTACCAAGCGAAATTGTCTGGCTTCCGGCTTCAGATCATCTTCAGCCTTGGGGCAGGGTGCTGGAGCATATGCCTGAACGCAGCTTTATAAATTCGTCAGGTTCTGTAGTAGCTTTAAACGCAGGAGTGCCGCTCGCCGTTTTCGAACGTCAAGGGCAAACACTGCGTATATTCGATGATAATGGGATAGAAGAAGCTTTAAAAATTTTCGCTAAGGAATACTCACAACGCCGAGTATTCCCAACTGTTAAACGCTTAGTGCTTAAACAATACCCGCCTGAGGCTTCCGGGATGCTGGAGGAAGCGGGCTTTGCGCGAATCGCTGTGGATTTTGTACTTCGTCAGGATTATTTATAAAAATATTGAAATAGTTCATCATGTATCATATAATAATAAAAATGTTATTTTTAGACAGCAAAGGGGATAATTATGGATATAAAAACACTTCAGAAAGAGTTTGTTAATTTATACGGCAACGGAGATTTTTTATCGTTTCATTCGCCGGGCAGAGTAAACCTTATTGGAGAGCATACCGATTATAACGGCGGTTATGTTTTTCCTTGTGCTTTGAGTTTCGGCACATACGGAGTTGCTCGTAAAAATGTAAGCGGCGAGGTTAGGATGGCTTCGGTTAATTTTGAAAGCAAACCGGTAATTGTAAGCTTGGATTCGGTAGTTTACGACAAAAAGTATGGCTGGGCTAATTACATGCTTGGCGTAATTAATGAATTTCAACAGCTTGGCACAGCAATATCGGGACTTGATGTATTAATTGCCGGAAATATACCTAACGGCGCGGGATTATCCTCGTCGGCTAGTATAGAATTATTAATGAGCGTAATTATAAACACACTTTTTGATTGTGGTATGCCTATGGTGGAAATGGTAAAACTTTCACAACGCGCAGAAAACAAATTTGTCGGCGTTAATTGCGGTATTATGGATCAATTCGCGGTAGGCATGGGCAAAAAAGACAGAGCAATAATGTTAAATTGTATGAACCTTGAATATGAATATGTACCAGTGGAGCTTAACGGTTATAAGTTGGTCATAGGTAATACAAACTGCCGCAGAGGTCTTGCGGATTCAAAATATAACGAGCGGCGCGGCGAGTGTGATAAAGCGGTAGAAGCACTTAACTCAAAGCTTAATATTAAGCTTCTTGGAGACATTACACCTGAGGAATTTGAAAAAAATAAATACTTGATTACAGATGCAACAGTACAAAAACGCGCCGAGCATGTTGTTTATGAGATACAACGTACAAGAGATGCAGTAAAAGAGCTTAAAACCGGAAATCTTAAAAAGTTCGGTGAGTTGATGAATGGCTCTCATGATTCGTTAAAGGATTTGTACGAAGTAACAGGAGCGGAGCTTGATGCTATGGCTTATGCGGCAAGGGAGCAGGAAGGCGTACTCGGTTCCCGTATGACAGGTGCAGGCTTTGGCGGCTGTACTGTAAGCCTTGTTAAAGCAGAGGCTGTATCTGGTTTTATAGAAAATGTAGGAAAATTATATAAAGAAAAAACAGGGCTTAATGCAGATTTTTACATTGCGGACATTGGCGATGGAACAGGGTTGCTCGCCGATGCGGGCAAGGAGGAATAATATGAAAATTCTTGTATGCGGCGGCGCGGGGTATATAGGCAGCCATGCGACAGCAGAGCTTCTTGAAAACGGATACGAAGTCGTGGTAGCTGATAATCTTGAAAAAGGTCATATAGAGGCTGTGTTGGAACCTGCCGTTTTATATATTGGCGATTTACGTGACCCTGAGTTCTTGGATAAAGTTTTTATAGAAAATAAAATCGACGCGGTTATACATTTTGCGGCATATTCTTTAGTGGCGGAAAGTGTCAGGGAACCGGCCAAGTATTTCGATAACAACATAAACGGGACGTTATGTCTTTTAAAAGCGATGCATAAATATAATGTAAATAAAATAGTATTTTCATCAACGGCAGCAACATACGGCGAGCCGGAAAAAGTACCTATACCGGAAACAGCGGCAACCTGTCCCACAAACCCATACGGCGAAACAAAACTCGCTGTCGAAAAGCTGCTTAAATGGTTCGACAACGCATATGGGATAAAGTATATGGCTTTAAGGTATTTTAACGTAGCCGGAGCGCATATAAGCGGAAGGATAGGGGAGGACCATTCTCCTGAAACGCATCTGATACCGCTTGTATTACAAGCAGCACTGGGAAAGACCGAACAAATACAAATATTCGGCGATGATTACAATACTCCCGACGGAACATGTATTAGAGATTATATACATGTGACCGATCTTTCGAACGCGCATATATTAGCGCTTAAAAAATTGTTCGAGGAAGGTGCGGAGAGTAAAATTTATAACCTTGGATATGGACACGGTTTTAGTAATATGGAAATTGTTGAAGCGGCGCGGCGTGTGACAGGTAAAGAAATAAAGGTAAAAATAGCGGCGCGGCGTCCGGGCGACCCGTCTGCGCTTGTAGCTTACCCTGAAGCAATTATGCGTGAGCTTGGGTTCTCACCTCGTTTTGACAATCTTGATAAAATAATTGAAACCGCGTGGAATTTCCATAAAAATAATCCAGACGGGTATAAACAAAATGATGAAAATAAAACAATAGAGTATGAAATTGAAAGGTTGCTATCCTTTGGGTTAAATAACAAATTGATATATGAGGATGATGTTATACCGACAAGAAACGCACTGATGGACTTGCTTAAAATATCGGAGCCATACACTGGGAAAGCTTATTACACAAAAGAAACCGCCGGTGAAATATTAAGCAATATGCTTGATTATTGTGCGGAATTAGGATTTTTACCCGAAAATACAATGACTCATAGAGATTTATTAGAGGCGCGTATTATGGGGTTAATTATACCGAGACAATCGGAAGTTATTAAAAGCTTTTACGAAAAATATGATCAAAGCCCGGCATTAGCAACGGATGAGTTTTACAGGATTTCGAAGGCGTCGAATTACATACAGTCTGACCGCGTAAATAAAAATGTGTATTGGCGTACAGAAACAGAATACGGCGATTTAGAAATAACAATCAACCTTTCAAAACCTGAAAAAGATCCGCGTGATATTGCCGCGGCAAAATTAATTCCTCAAACAAATTATCCGAGATGCTTACTTTGCGCGGAAAACGCGGGATATGCCGGAAATATAAATCACCCCGCAAGGCAAAATCATCGGATAATACCGGTTACATTAAACGGACACAAATGGTACTTTCAATATTCACCCTATGTTTATTATCAGGAGCATTGCATTGTGTTAAATGCCGAACATACTCCGATGAAAATAACAGAAACGACATTTACGCAGCTATTAAAATTTATTGAGAAATTCCCTCATTATTTTATAGGCTCAAATGCAGACCTTCCGATAGTCGGAGGCTCTATATTAAGCCATGACCATTTCCAAGGAGGGCGACATATATTCCCGATGGAAAAAGCTATGCCGTATAAAAACTTCACTTTTGAAAAATATCCTGATATAAAAATCTCATTGGTAAAATGGCCCATGTCTGTTATTAGGATAGAAGGGGATAGCATAGAGGAGCTTGTGAAGTTATCAATGTATATCCTTGACAGCTGGAAGGAATATTCTGATGAAGCCGCAGAGGTTATGGCATATACGGGAGATACGCCGCATAATACGATAACCCCGATAGCTCGCCGCAATAAAAAAGGCTTATACGAGCTGGATTTAGTGCTTAGAAACAACAGAACATCAGAAGAGCATCCTCTTGGTATATTCCATCCGCATGCCGAGCTGCACCATATAAAAAAAGAAAACATAGGCTTGATTGAAGTTATGGGGCTAGCCGTATTACCGGGCAGGCTTAAGGATGAACTTGGCGATATAGAAAAGATTCTTTGCAGCGGCGAAGCTTTTGAAGAGAACTTTTACACAGGTACAGAACATAAATTAAATAAACATATTGATTGGATGAAAGATTTAGCAATGAAATATGGTACATATAATTCAGCAGAAGAAGCTGCCGAAATTATTAAATTAGAAACAGGAAAAGTTTTTGAAAATGTTCTTTCTGATGCTGGAGTATTTAAACACACCCCTGACGGTATCAAAAGCTTTATCCGTTTTATTGAGGCCATTGGTTTTATTGCGGCTGGGGAAGCGTAGTTATGAGGGAAATTATATCATATTTAATTTTTGGCGTGTTGACAACGGCAATAAATTTTATTGTTTATCTCGGCGTGGACGAATTATTGCACAATACGGCGGCGGCTACCGTCATCGCATGGATAATATCTGTAGCTTTCGCTTTTGTTACAAATAAGCTTTATGTATTTAAGAGTAAAGCCTCCACACCCGGCAGCATAGCAAAGGAGGCTTTATCCTTCGTATCGTGCAGGCTGCTGTCGGGCTTGCTTGATCTTGGGATTATGCTTTTGGGTGTGGATATTCTATTATTTAATAAAATGCTGGTTAAAATATTTTCAAATGTCATTGTTGTAATTGTTAATTATATAGCAAGCAAGTTGTTAATTTTTAAAAAAAACAACGATTAAAACGGCCCGTAACCGATTGCAACCGCGGCGGCTATTATAAAAATGGAAATTACGAACATTAATAGCTGTAGCTTAATTGTCCACTTAAGCCATTTAGTATAGCTTACCGCGGTAAGTCCTAATAAAATCATCAACACCGGGTTAGTGGGGTAAATTACATTAGAAAATCCATCGCCTAAAAGGAAGGCTTGTATGGCAGTCTGTCTGGTAACGCCTACAAGTTCTGCTAGCGGAGCAACTATAGGTATTATTAAAAACGCCTTAGCAGAACCCGAGCCGATAAAGAAATTCATAACCAGCACAAGCAAATAAATTAAAACAGCGGAAACAACAGGGCCATTACCTTCCAAAGCACTTGATGCGTAAAACAATATTGTGTCCATTATATTACCGTTTTCTATAATAAGTTTTACGCTCATAGCAAGTAAAATCAAAATAATGCCCGGAGCTATACCGCCAATACCTTCTAAAAAGTCCTTAAATACATGTTTGGAATATTTTGTTGTTTTTCCTGATATTAAAGCGCCAGTTAAAAAAACAATGGCGACAAGCGGCAATGATAAATCCGTTATAGTGGGAATTACTATTCCCGCTACGATAATAACGGCAGCGGCAAGCATAAATAATTTAAATGTCCGCACACCCTTTAAAACATTACCATCATTCTCCGAAACCGAATCGGACATAGCCAAATACTTGCTTTTTTGCTTTTTATCTTCCTCGTAAACTGGTGATAATTCCGGATTTTTTTCAATTTTTTTCGCATAACGGCTTACGAATATAAAAATTATTATATATGTAAAAATAAAAATAACACTTCGGAATAAAACGCCTGAAAACAAAGGCAGACCTGCAAGCTGTTGTGCAATTCCTACAGTAAAAGGATTGGTCAACGCGCAGGTAAACCCGAATCCGGCCGAAAATGCGCTCATACCGATACCAACCAGCGAATCCCATCCAAGCGCGTAAGCGAGAGCTATAACAATCGGCGTAAGCGCTATTGTTTCCTCAAACATACCGAACGTTGAACCAAACAGCATGAAGCATAAAATTAATATCGCCATCAATATATATTTGTTGTCGCGGAACTTATTAGTAACGGACAGCATGAAAACCCGAATCATACCGCTTTTTTGTAATATCGCGATGGAACCGCCTATAGACATAATAAAAATTATTATAACGATAACCGTCGCCGCATCGCCGCTCACGCATACCTCTAAAGGTGCAATAAACCATTTATAAACCGGAAGCCGCGCGCTTTCCATATATGTAAACGAGCCAGGTACGACCGCTTCACGTCCGTTTATCAATTCCCTTGCGTATTTGCCTTGTGGTATCGTAAGTGTTAATATCCCTGCAAACATCATTAATGCAAATAAAATTACAGCCGACGTTATAAAAGCTTTTTTGCTTATTTGTACGCCGGCTTTTGTTTTTTCTTCGTTCATATTAATTCCCTCCGTTAAAATATTTTGTAAAAAATAGAAGCAATGCATCAACGCCAAAGGAAACAGCACCGGTTGGTATTTTTTCATCTATGTTATGAGCCTGCGAAGCAAAATCAAAATCAGGGGGGAAACGCATAGGGGTAAAACCGTATGTCGTAACACCAAGCTTCGAAAACACTCTTGAATCTGTTACAGCGCTTAATACAAACGGGACAGGTATGCCTTCAGGGTCAAGCTCCAGAATGGTTTTTCTAAGTGATTCAAAATTACTTAGATTAGGTTTAAAATTGTTTTTATCATAATCGATTACTTCTATTTTATAATCCCCAGATGTTATTCTAGCTTTATTATTTAGTACATGCCTTATATCATCAAGAGCTGTTTCAATTTCACATCCGGGCAGAATGCGAAGGTCGGCCTTTATATACACATTATCCGGAATTACATTTATAACAGTCCCGCCATTAACAATCGTGATGTTAACACTATTATGTAAAAGATTATCAAATAAAACGCCGCTGTCTTTCAAAATATTTAAAATAGCATCCGTTAGATTTGGATTCAACAAACGTTTTAATAAAAATTTACTTATTCCTCCCAAACCATTGGCGATTTCTGATATCATATAAGAAACTTCCGATGTAACACGTACTTTCAAGCGGTTTGTGCTTAAAGCGGTTACTGCCCGTGCCATTTTTGACATAGCTGTATCAGAATGGCGGGAAGAACCGTGTCCACCTTTCCCCAAAAAAGAAATTTTGATAGTTGAAACCTGTTTTTCAGTAATCATAATCGGATAAAACTTTTTACCACCCATGTAAAGCGAAAATCCGCCAATCTCGCTAAACGCACATGCTGTATTTTCGAAAATTTCGGGATGTGCTTCGGTAATAAATTTTGAACCGCATTCCCCAATATCTTCTTCGTCGCTTAAAACAAGCAGGCGTAAATCAAAATCGAGCTTTATTCCTTCATGTTTAACCTTTAGCATGGTACATACAAACATTGCGATTCCCGCCTTCATATCGGCAGCGCCTCGTCCGTGTATAAAACCATCCTCAATAACACCTGCGAATGGGGGATGCTTCCAATCGCCAGAACCGGCCGGTACAACATCTATATGCCCATACATAACTAAAGGCTTTTTTACAGGATTCACCGATTTAATCTCTGCGAACAAGTTCGGGCGGTTATCATTACAAGCATAAAGCGTTGTTTTAATACCGGCGTCATCCAACAGCTTTTTTATATACATACAGCATTCCCGCTCGTTCCCCGGCGGATTGGTAGTATCAAAGCGCAAAAGCTCTTGCAACAGCTTGTCCGGATTGGTATAAATATGCGTTTCCATCCCGAATCCCTCCTAAAATTACATAAAATATGTTTATATATTAATATACTGCGTATTTTTATAAATTGCAATTTTTTTGTTATTTCAAAAAAAATAATATTGCCCAATAAAAAACGCGCTGCCAATGTTGGTGGCGGCGCGAGTTTTCTGGAAAGAAACAGGAATATTAATTTATAATACCAAGAAGTCATTTGATAAACTAAATTATCTGTATGATGAGCAATTTTAAAATAATCCTTCGATAAATCATCATATGGTGGTGTGAAGCTACAAAAAATACAATAATGATACTAACGGTTCTTCCATATTAAAGCATCCCTAATTAGAGATATTGTTCCTAAAATGCATAACATATTTTTTGTTTCAGAAACCGCGTAATTAATCGCTTCTTCCGAGTTTCTAATAAATATGGTTTTATCCTCGCCAAGAATTTTTATTGCGTTTTCATATTGTATATTTTTTGAATATTTTAAATTTGGATTATTTGCTACAGTAAGAACCATTTTATTGGTAAAATGTTTTAAGGCTTCTATAACGCCTTCTGAATCCTTGTCGTCGGGTATACTGAGTACAATGCAATCAGGATGCTTATCCGAACAGCTTAAATATTTTACGACATAATCCGCACTCATACGGTTAATGCAGCCATCTAAAATTATTAGCGGTTCTTCACTTATTATATCCATACGCCCCGGCCATCTAACTTTTTTTAAGGCCTTAGACAACGTGTCGAAATCCAATTCTTTTCCTAAAAGATATTCGGTTGCCGATATCGCGGTTACGGCGTTATATGCTTGATGTTCTCCGCATAACGATATTTCAAGGTTTTTATTTTTATAAATAAAGCTGGTAGATTTTAAATTAATACATATATTTTCCGCCGAATAATCCCTGCCGTATGCAAATATAGGAACTCCACAAGCCGAAGCCTCGTGGGACAGTACATCAAGCGCTTCTCCGTACGGCTGCATCCCTGCAAAAACCCCGCGATGCCCTGTATTTATAACCCCTGCCTTATGATAAGCAATTTCACTTATAGTATCTCCAAGTTCCTCAGTATGTTCAAGAAAAATACTATTGACCAATGAAATATCGGCCTTAAGCCTTGCAACATCGTCAAACCGCGCACCTTTGCCGCATTCTATAATGTTGAAATCTGTTTTCTTTTCTTTAAAATATAAAGCAGCCATGACGGCAAGTATGCCGACTGGCCCGATATATTCTCCCGGTTTTAGCTTTGTTTGCATGCTGTTTACCGTCGGTTCAACCAAATTCGTAATTCTTATTAAATCATCATCGGGTATCATTTCATTATTAACCCGTATGCGTTCATTAAAATCAACAAGGTGTGGTCCGGTAAAGAGCCCTACAGTATACCCAAGCTCGGTTAATAATGCGTTGAGTATTATACTGAGCGAGCCCTTACCCTTGCTTCCCGTCACAAGTATATTTACGCCATGCTCGTCCGGCGAACCCATAAGCTTCAAAAGCTCTGAGGTAAACTGGGGATTTCTGCGCTTTTCATCTTTTATTATAGTTCTGTTAAATTCTTTTGCTGTCATAAAAGAAGAATAAATAAATTTACCTGCCTCAAGTGTCGTTGTTATCATAGAAAGTCTTCCCTCACAGGAGTAAAAATGTCAAGCAAACGTCCTTCATCGGATAATAATTTGCATCCATGCTCTATACCTGATGGGATGTACATTGTATCGCCTTGTTTAATAGTGTTTATTTCGCCGCCGATATTAAACTCAAATTCACCGCTTAAGCAATATGTAGCCTGCTCATGGATATGTGTATGCATCGAACCAAAGCCGTCTTTTTTAAAAAAAACCTCTACGCACATAAGCTTCCCGCCGTATGCCTTTATTTTTCTTGAACAATTACCTTCTTTTAATTCTATTAATTTTAAATCCTCGTCTTTAAAAAAATGAGTCATTTTTATTGTTCCTCCTTTATAAATTATACAACAAAAACCATTTTACTATAACAAACGAAAATATCCAATATATTTTCGCAAAAAAGCTTTACAGTATTTAATAATTAGTCATATAATAGGGAGAAATTTATTTGGGTGGTTAAATGTTGTAATGTGGAACAAAATAAATAATAAATATAAGGTAAGAACTGTTGAATTGTGGAAAATATCCGCGCCTTTAATGTTTGAACAGATTTTCATAACACTAATGGGTATGGTAAGCACAATGATGTCATCTAATGTGGGCGAATACGCGGTATCTGCAATCGGCATGGTTGATTCTTTAAATCAAATTTTGATAGGGATATTTTCAGCTTTGACAACAGGCGGGACAATTATCATTGCACAATCCATAGGCAGGCGTGATTTGAACAAAGCAAAGACGGCCGGAGCACAGACGATTATTTTAAATCTGTTTTTTTCCGCGGCCGTCCTTATTGTCGTAAGGGCATTTATGAAACAGATAATCGCTATATTGTTCGGTAATGCCGAGCAGCAGGTTTTAGATGCGGCGGTTACATTTTTATCTATCGTGTGCTTTTCCTTCCCTGTACTTGCCGTGACACAAGCTATATTCGGAGTTTTACGTGGAACAGGTAATACAAGAGTACCAATGTATATAACAATAGTTATGAATGTATGTAATGTTATTATAAGCTTTCCGTTGATATTCGGCTTTAATATCTGGTTTATACATATCCCCGGGTTCGGAGTGCTTGGCGTGGCTGTCGGGTTACTTGCAGCAAGGATAATAGGGCTTGTTATTGCCGTGTATTATATAATTTTTATTGCATACCCAATCAAGCTTAACGGCCGCGAAAATTTTATACCTAAATGGGACATACAAAAAAATGTTTTAAGCCTTGGCATACCAACTAGTGTTGAGTCAAGCCTTTTTCAAGTAGGTAAGTTGATAACACAACTTTACATTGTTTCGATGGGTACGGCTTCGATTGCTGCAAACTCTATAGGAAGCTCTTTGTTTGGGTTTATCAACATGCCGGGGAACGCCTTCGGCACAGCGGTCATGATTTTGGTAGGGCAGCGTATCGGCAGAGGTGAGCATGACGATGTTAAACCAACCTCAATGTTTGCGGTTAAATTCGGAACTATATTAATGACGATGCTTTGTGTTGCATTCTTCATGCTCACTAATGTTTTTATAACGCTTTATAATATCAGCCCCGAGGCTTCTGTATTTTTTAAGCAAATTTTTTATGCGGCTCTTTTAGTTACACCTGTATTTTGGCCGTCAGCTTTTATTATACCTTCAGCGTTAAGAGCAACGGGTGATGTTAAGTATACGATGGTTATATCGCTTGCAAGCATGTTCATGTTCAGGATAACCATAGGCTATGTATTAGGTATATATTTTGAACTAGGTCTTTTAGGAGTATGGATTGGTATGTTCTCCGATTGGGTAGTAAGGAGCATTTTATTTACTATAAGGTTAAAAAAAGGAAAATGGCAAAATAAATTATTGAAAGGATAGAAAAAAATGAAATTAGGAATCGTCGGCTTACCTAATGTCGGTAAGAGCACATTATTTAATTCGTTAACAAAAGCTGGAGCAGAAGCAGCGAATTATCCGTTTTGCACTATCGACCCGAACGTAGGCATTGCACCGGTAAATGATGAAAGGCTTATACAACTTGAAAAAATATACGAATCAGGGAAGGTTATCCCTGCTGTTATAGAATTTGTAGATATAGCTGGCCTTGTAAAAGGAGCAAGTAAGGGCGAAGGTTTAGGAAATAAGTTTCTCTCGCATATACGTGAGGTTGATGCGATTGTCCATGTTGTTAGATGCTTCGATGATTCTAACGTAGTACATGTAAGCAGTAAAGTTGATCCGATTAACGATATTGAAACTATAAATCTTGAATTAATTTTATCTGACCTTGAAATACTGGAAAGACGCGCATCAAAAACCGCAAAATCTGTAAAAGCAGATAAACAGCTGCAAAAAGAACTTGATTTGATTGAAATGATTAAAGAAAGGCTGGAGCAGGGCCTGTGCGCCAGGACGATATCCTTTGAAGAGGAGGACGCAGTTATTGTAAGGTCGTTTAACCTGCTTACGTACAAGCCTGTTTTATATGCAGCAAATGTTGACGAGGAAAGCTTGGCGGGCGCTGATAACGAATATGTGGGCCAAGTCACACGCTTAGCCTCGGAGGAAGGTTCTGAGGTTTTTACGGTATGCGCGAAAATAGAGGAAGAAATAGCCGAGCTTGACGATGATGAAAAGAAAATGTTTTTAAACGAATTGGGAGTATCAGAAAGCGGGCTTGAGAGGCTTATCGCGGCAAGCTATAAGCTGCTTGGGCTAATTAGTTTTCTTACGGCAGGGCCTAAGGAAGTGCGTGCGTGGACTATTCAAGACGGCACAAAAGCGCCGCAGGCCGCCGGCAAGATACATTCTGATTTTGAACGCGGCTTTATACGTGCAGAAATTGTAAACTGCGGCGACCTTGTACGGCTGGGGAACTATAACCTCGCAAAGGAAAAGGGCTTAGTCCGGCTTGAGGGTAAGGAATATACCGTTAAAGACGGGGATGTTATCCTTTTTAGATTTAATGTTTAGTATTTCAATAGTGACTGCTATTTCAACAAACCTTGATTTTATCAACTTTCAACTGGTCTAAGCTGGTCAAATAAAACCGAAAAAGATATTAATTTATTCAAATTATTGCATTACTTATTGCATTACTTTAGGCCTTTCATATTGGGAGGTCTTTTTTCGTTTTAATAAACTCGTCCATCGCTAAGTCATTCTACCTCTGCCTCATTCGGTACATATTCAATGATATCGGTTAACTTACAATTAAGTGCATCACATATTTTGATTAACGATTGCATATCGACAATTTCATCCTTGCCTAGCTTCGCCAAAGTATTTGGACTCAATCCGGCTTGGTTTTTTAATTCTATTCTTTTCATTTTTCTATCTATAAGTAGCTTCCATAATTTGTTGTAGCATAAAGACATAACCATGCCACCTCTCCTCAATTATAAACTGAAATGCATCCCTTGTACCCGAACCGCAATAGGTTCACTTTCATACCCACGACATTGCATTTCGATTTACAAAGAATTTAGTTATCTTTCAGGGAGAAAGACAGAATGGCTTTCTTCCCTTAATTACTATCAAGCGAGAACCAAACGTCGTGTTAGAGACGTGAAGGGGCGCGGCTTGTCAGCGCTTTACTCTTGATGCGACGGCTAGTTCTCGCTAATTCATAGCAATATTGCAAACAATGGTTATATGTTGCGCTTATTCCCTTTTGAAAAAGTATAAGACGTTTTAGTATATCCATTACGCTCATAAAACCTGTGTGCATCAGTGCGATGGAAGCTACTGCTTAAAACAAAAAAGTCAATTCCTCTTTCAGATGCCAGATTTTCTATATGCCGTAGGAGAGAATTGCCTACACCTTTACTTTGCCATTTTTCTGATACTGCCATTTCCTTTATACGAAAATAATCCTTTTGTATTTCAAGTGCCATTTCTTGAACAACACCTGCAAAACCTACTACACTGTTCGATAAAACCGCAACAAAAATATAATAATTTCCTGTTGATTTAACTTTTTGCATCTTCAACGTTAATTCTTCAAGAGTTACATTCGGATATCCAAGCTCATTATTGATTAGGGATAGTATTTCGAGATTATCCGATTCTTGCGCTTCTCTAATTTTAATATCCATTATTTTACCATTCCTTTGCCTGATATAGATTTTCTACAAAACTGTTTATTTCAATTCAATCATAATGGTATTATTAAACTGTAGCAGAAGCGCTGTTTTCACCACAAAAGCAGCGCTTCTTTTAATGCTACAGGGTATCCCGTTTCCCAAACAGGAGGTAATACCATGTCACATTATACAATTTTTGAAGAGAGGTTAGAGATTGAAAATGGTCTACGCGTAAATCTTTCCTCGGTTCATCAAATATATACAAACAACATAGACCGCTTGATGTGCAGCAAGAAAACCTTGTATTACATATCAACCCATGCCACCTCCTAAGCACAGTATTATATAATAAAAATTCCACATGGGCAATAAAAAATATCCTATTAGAAATTTAAAATATCGTTGACGATATATTTACTTAAGTTTATAATAAGTATCGTAAACTATATATAATATATTCATATCGATACTTTTAGGAAGTAAGTACAATGGGAAAAAGAAAAACGAAATCCGCTATATAGTCACCGAAATTGTTAGCATACCAGTATGCATAACAAAATAATAAGCCAGTCCGAGAGGCTAATCCTAGAAGAAAGGAGCAAAAGCACTAATGGAAAGAATAAAAGTATTATCAAAAAAAGCTCTCTGTGAGGCTATCAAAGAGGGCGCAACCATTCAATGGGATATAATTCCGGCGAAATTGGTAAAGATGGTAAATGGCTTGGAGCTGTCAGATTTGAGACATACTTACGAATTGACAAAAAGCGTGTAAAATCAAGCCGTTATCTTGTGGATGAATACACGCTTAATAACTCGCATGGATAAAGCGGAATTTAAGGTAGTAGTCACTGAAAAGATATTGGCGAAACTTACTGGCGAAGGGGAGGCTACTGCCATTAAAGAATTAATTATTGCTGTTATGGAAGAACTGCTTAAAAACAAAACCGCTTTACGCCTTGATAAATCGCTTATCTGGAAGTAGAGAAAATCCATCCTAATCTGCCGACAAAATAACACTTTAAGGCAATCAATAAAAAAGCTATAATAAAAAATAGCAACCTTCCCCCGACTAAAGATTTAGGCTGCTATTTTTTATAGATTAATGGCAAGGCTGCCTCAAAAATATCTGAACGCCCAAATAACATGCGCTCAGTATATATTCTATCAGTGCCGCCTTGCTTATTCAAGGAGATTATCGAATAATGATAGAAAAAATCAAAAACGAAATATACCACCAAATAGAAATACTTTTCGCTGAAACAATCACCTATGAACTTGCAAACGATATGAGCAATTACCAAAAGAGTTTAAAAAAAATAGCCTGCATTGCGAATGAATTAGGCATAAAATCAGATATTGTCAAAATACAAATCAATTTGCGTAAACAGGGTGGAGAAAAAGAGTAGATTCAATATTTACATTTCATAACTAATTAGTTATAATAAGTTATGTAGGGGAGATAATAAAATGCATCAAATAATATTTTATAAAGATAGAAATGGTAACGAACCTGTAAAAGAATATATTAACCAACTAGAGAGTAAAGCGTCCGCAAGCAAGGATGATAGGATTAAATACAAAAAAATCCTGGAGTATCTTCAATATCTTTCGCATTACGGTGCCCGAATCGGTGAGCCTATTATATGTTTTACTCCATCATTACGTAAAAAAGACGCAAAAGGCGCCGACGCGTGAGATTGAACAGGCACAACGGAACTTAACGGATTTTATTGAAAGGAGAAAAAAAGAGGATGAAAATAGGTAATACGGAATATACGTCTTTTGAGGATGTTTGGAACGAGAGTATTTTAACGCCAGCAGAAAAAGCTGAAATTATGTTAAAAGTTGAAATAATGGGGAAACTGATTGAAGCGAGAGAGAATCAAGGTATTACTCAGCAGACATTGGCAGATATGTGCGGCGTAAAACAACCGTTTATAGCAAGGCTTGAAAAAGGCGATACCGATCCGCAGGTAACTACTCTAATTAAGATTTTACAACCTCTAGGCTATAAATTGGCAGTGGTTCCTAATAATAATTAAGTTTGATATTTAACACGCCATGGAGTCGATAACGGCTCCATGGCGCTTATATTTTGGTTTTTAAATTTTCGGAAATATGTTACTTTCAATTTTCACCGGAAATATAATTTTGATGATTTTTTTCCTGCTCCCATTTCTTTTTTGCAGCTTCCAATGCCACCTCAATCATATTCTTGATATCGTTTTTGGTAAAAAAATACCGAATTATCCTTGGCAGCCTTTCATATATCCAATCAGATACGGCTATAAATTTAAGTTCACCAGTACCCGATCCGAATTGGCGCTCTGCTTCTGTCACAAGTTTATACAACACGCTCTGCAGAATCTTTATTTCGCTTCGTTTTATAAGAATGATAGCAACGCATACAACCGCAAGGATAACAAGGATGCTATCCCAATTTATAAATAAAAACCTAACTATTTGCATTTTTTACCCTCCTATTTCGCAGGAATTTTGAACACTTGACCGGGCTGTGTGACATCGGTTTTCAACCCGTTCAATGACATAATTTCTTTATAACGTGCTCCGTTCCCTAAAAACCTTGATGCTATCGCCCAAAGCGTGTCGCCCTTATTAACAGTATAACTGGAAATCTTATCGGATGCGGTTGTTGTGTTCTGCTTATTGGCCGCGTTAGGAATTGTTAATGGCGCATTAGATGTAACGGTATTTGTCGCTTTGCTCGCGTAATCAGGCAAGCCATATCCTCTGATACATTTACCATTTA
Source organism: Holotrichia oblita (assembly GCA_023690525.1). Classification (NCBI taxonomy): domain Eukaryota; kingdom Metazoa; phylum Arthropoda; class Insecta; order Coleoptera; family Scarabaeidae; genus Holotrichia; species Holotrichia oblita. The sequence continues at coordinate 34,452 of JALQSN010000297.1, read as the reverse complement.
CCGCAATATTACGATACCCAACGGCGTTTGACATATTGCCCTCAATAACTTTTATAGATGAACCTGAAACAGAAACAACAATACCTACATGGTCAGATGCTCCTGTGTTGTCACCGATACTGGTGTCTTCCCAATCGTAAAATATTATATCTCCGGTTTTAGGTATGTAAGAGTCTTTTTCCTCCCACCGTCCGATTTTTCGGTAAAGCTCAATCATATTATTGCAACTTACTTCCTTCGGCATTATGTCGGTTAAACCTGCTTTAATAGCGACAGTCGATACAAAACAAGCACACCATGCATCGGTATACTTCATTGTATAACCGCGCGCCAAAGGCTTATCTGTATTGTATATATCAATAATTTTTTTGTGGCTTCCATCTGATTCTTTGCATCCATAAAAACTTTGTGCGATAGATACAACATTGATTCTGATAGATTCCAAGTTGTTCGCCTCCTGTTTATTATCTACTAATTTGAGATTCAGCGCTAGTACAGCGTCATACACCTTACTTCTGCGGGCGATATAGTTTGTTGTCAGCGCCTTGGTAGCGGCGAACATGGCCGTCACATCACCCGCGCCGGCGAGGGCTTTTTCGGCAATGTTTTTCCATAATGCCGAAGCAGTACCATATTGATTTACACCATCCGCAAAATAAATAAGGGCTCCATAATTGGAAAGCCCATAACTAATACCCTTATTTATGTATGTCGTAATATCCGCGTCCGCGAGATTATCCTGTGCCAATCTTCCCTCTGTTGTGATAAGCAGAGCAGAAATAGCCGTCGCCTCTGTTGCATTTACGGTTCTTTTTATCCATGCGCTTGACGCAGCAGACACAATTTCATTAAAAAACGCATTGCTTAATATGCTTTTTGATTGCGCGGCATCGGCTGAGCATATTGTTTTGAGTAAGCCCAAGGCCCTGTTTCCATGCCATTGCACCTTGCCAATACTAACCGCTCCGTTGTCGTCCTTATTTACGCTCCCGTAGCTACCTTCGTTTGCATAGATAATCGCAGCTGCGTAACTGACAATTTCTTTTATTTGCACTTTTGTTAATGACATTCTGCACCTCCTACAAAATAAAAAGAGGCATCCTGTGTGCCTCCTACAATCCTATTTTCGTCATAACAAAGGCAACCACGCTACCAACAACAAGCAAGAGCACTTTTTCAGCCACAGTCTCCCATTTCTTACCCGGTTTGGATTCCAATGTACCAATTCGTTCACCTTGTGATTTTAACCGAGCTTCCACCGATAATAGACTTTCATTCATTCGTTCTGTCAGGTGCTTCACCTGTAAAGTCAAGGCTTCTACATTGGAAGCAACTTTATGAATGCCTGCTGTTATTTCGTCGTTGGAATCTATCCTATGGTGAGCTGATTTTGTGCTTTCTTTTAATGCTGCAATATCTTTTCCGTTAATCATTACCATCTCTGCTAATTGTTCCTGTGACAACATCTTTATACACCGTCCTGTTCTTCATAATTTGGATCATACTTCTTGCCATATTCATAAGCAGATTTCCCGGTGTATGCTGCAAACGCAGCACCATATAAGTAAGTGCTATATTTGAGCAATTCTTCGGGTACTTCCCTGTACGTGAACCATGACACAACAGCTATAACCCATGTGGCAAAATAAATAATTGTGGCTATATATATCAATTTGTGCGTTACTGTTAATCTCTTTTTTCTGTTTGGTTTTCTTGAGGTTGACTTTTTTCTTACCGTACTCTTTCCAAGTGTTTTTTCTTCATTTATAACTTCTTTGACAATCTGTTTTAATTCTTCAACTTCCAAGGCACCGCCTCCTTTTTTACATAAAAAAAGACAGCCTATGCCGTCTCTTCTGTTGCAGAATTTATATACAATCCCCTAAAAGCAAATTATTAAATTCCGCTATATATATTAATTTCTAATTTTTTTATTTTCCGAAATATTTGGTAAGTATTCTAAAAGTTCTGAGAGATCACATTCTAATACCTCACAAATTTTGTCTAGTTGTTGTAAGCTCACCCTATCAATAAATTCATTATACATAGCGCTGATAGTATTGGGCCTAATTCCTGATTTTTTTGCTAAGTCCGTTTGTGTCCATCTTTTTTCTCCCAAAAGGCGAGACAAATTATTCTTGATCATTGATTAACTTCCCCCTTAAATATGTTTGCATTTTAGGGGAATTGTATCATTTTGGTTTATTGAAAATCCCGCTTTTGATAGAAAATCTTTATTTGTGATATAAAATATTAAAAACCGATATATTATATCAAGAAGTAATATACATATCACAAAACAAGTTTATATTTTATTTACTATCCGCGCCTCTACAACAACAATACCATCTTTTTGTTAATGAATCAACAATCGATTATACGCCTGTTTCACATTATCTTGGCTTATTTCTGCGTAAATTTGCGTCGTTCCTATATCGGAATGCCCTAAAAGCTTTTGTATATAAATAATGTCCATTCCTGTGCTTAGTGCGTTCGTCGCAAATGTATGTCTTAATAAATGAGGGTGGACTGACTTACTAATGTTGGCCCTTTCTCCAAGTTCGTTTATAATTTGTTGCATCGTTCTGCCGCCTAACCTGTTATACGGCTTTTTTGAACTTATAAATAAAGCGTCAAGGTTTGATTTTCTATCTTTTATGTATGCCTCTAAAAGAAGTTTTGCTTTAACGCTGAAATAAACAGTTCTCTTTTTATTACCTTTACCGATAACGGAAACTGAACGCTCGTAAAAGTTTATATCTTTTATGTTAATATTGATGATTTCCGACAACCGGCACCCTGTCGAATATAAAAGCTCAACAATAGTTTTTTCTCTTACGGTTTTACAAGCACTTCTCAACATTTCGAGCTCTTCTTGAGATAAGGCCTTCCGCAATCCTTTTTTATCAATTTTTAAACTTTTAAGCTTTAAGCAGGGGTTAATTTTTATTATTTCCTCTATTAAAAGCCAATTAAAAAAAGATTTTAAGATATTGATAGTTGTTGCCAGTGTAGTCTTTTTCAACTTTTTTTCGTCTGTTAGATATGCGATATAACGCCGAATATCTTCTGTTCCTATCTTTGTAACAGATTTTATTATGAATTTATCGAATAAATATAATTGCCTCTTATATTCGCACAATGAATTTTCCGATAATCCGTCAATCCGTTTTGCAACAATAAAACTATTAATAATGTTTTCTAAATTGTTTTCGTTATTAATGGTTTCCCTAGATACTGAGTATCTTTTATAAAGTTTCAACAATTCGTTTTTAATTTCCGATTTATCAAATACAGCTCCTTTCTTTTCAAACAATTTAATAACTTGTCTTGCGAGAAGTTCTCTATCATCCATTTTAAACCTCCATAAAAATTTATTAATTCGCAAAAAAATAACACCATAAAAGGTGTTATAGTACTAACAATATTTTTTTGTACAAGCTTGTATAAAATTAATTATTTTTTGACCTTGCGCTAAAATTTAAGTTCAGCGTTATAAATATTTAACAATATTTTTAAATATAAAATTTTAATGTGTTTTAATTTAACCAATCTTTTATTTTAATTGTTTTCACCAACGGTAACTATGTCGAAGGAATGACACCGATAATGCTTATACTATAACATTAGATTATTATTTACAATTCTTTTGCTACTTTCGCGCCACGTTCGAGACGTGTATTCCCGTACCATTCATCTGAGTTCAAATAATGTTGCAGCACGTCCGCATCTTTTAATGCTTCCGAATATTCGTCATGTACAATATGCTTATCGTTGTGGTTATATATCATTTTGCAAATAATATCTATTTTTTCATCAGAGTAACCGCCGTTTTGTTTCAACATATCTCTCGCAATGTCGCTGCCGATATAACCGTGCTTAGCGTGCAGTCCGTTTTCTAAAGGAAATTCTTGCTGAGCAAGCCATATATCATGAAGAAGTCCCGCACAGCGACATACCTCATCATCAAGTCCACGTTTTATTGCGATAAGACGGCACAAAATTGCCACCTCTTCAAGATGAAAAAGCCATCCTTTTTTTTCCTTGAGAAATTCATGTACTTTATCTTTTAATAAATTATAGTTGTCTTTATCCATGTTTTTATATCCCCCAACATAGCGTTATATAAATTAGCTACGTAAAATAATAACCAGTTGCTGCCCATAGCTAACAATTCTTAAAAATGTAATATTTACATCGCCATATCCCCATTTGTGGCAACTATCCTTTAAAGTAACCCAAATGCTTATAATACGTAATTGAAAACTATATTAAATACAGATAATTTGTTGTAGCTTACTGCCAAACAGCGAATGGGTTGATTCTATAAAATTGTTCGCTTACTTGTAGCAGTTCTCCAAATACAAAAAATTTAAACGACGCTCCTATTCCAATTTCTGATGTCAAATGGCGTACATCTTTTTTTATTTTAGAATTAGATAAATGCATCACAATTCCATAATTATTACCAGTAAATTCATTTTCAAAACTTAAATCATAATTGCCAGATTCAAGAACAAGTAAGGAATCATCATCTAAAACAAATAGAGAATTGCTGTCATTTTCATAATATCTGTTTCTTTTCAACAACAAAGATTCACCTGTTCTTTTATTATGGATTTCTCGCAACCCAAATTTAGCTTTGCTTACAAAAAGAATGCTTTCATCAAATGGACTATATTTTGTTATAAAATCCTGTGCAGATATAATGGCATCATCCATAAAATAGTTGATAAGTAATTGTGCTTTTCGAGCAGCAGATGTAACTATTTTAATATTCTCTACGGTTGAGTTATTTATTTTGCTTCCAATGTCTGAACCCAATATGTTAAATAGACTTGCTCTAGCAGACATATCAATTGCTTCTCCATCAGATTGTGTGACAATTTTTTCTATAATGTCACCGAACACTTGCGGATATAAAATATCGACTTGGTCATTATCTAGATAAACATACGGATAATATTTTTTCATCAAACCACCTACTTATTTAATATTCATATTGTCTCCAACTTGTTTCTTATTAGCTATGGTAAATAAACATTATTGGCATATTTTTTCATAAACAAAATCGGAAAATCCCTAGCACTTTCTTGGTATATTTTCTAAATAAGAAAGCAGTTCACAACACTGCGGCTTGTTAACATTTGGATAGCAAAACAGCCTGCTATCAGACGCAAACACCTTTTTTGCATTCTTGATTTCTGAATTTATGTCTTTATGGAGTGCCTCTTCCATATCGGCTTTTTCTTTGTATGCATACATTGTTTCTTTCGCTTCTTCATCAGTAATCTTATGCTTAAATTGCAAGCGGTGCGCAACATGCTCATTCATGACTGTTTTGTAAGTTATGGCAATATTCAGTCTCTTTAGGACAGGCGTTTCAGTTATTGGAATAATTATAAATTGCTCTGGCACAACTAATCCTATTAAGAAAGGATTGTCATCTGATACTTGAACTTTACAGTCAAATATCGGATGTTGACCGGATAGCTTCATAGCTAAATAATTTTCAGTTTCGCACTTATTACAGCAAAGATAACGTAGTAAGTTTTCATCTAGTTCTTTTTTTAAAATGTAGTTCAGTTCAAATATCCCTCTTGATGTATATAATTTTTCCTCGCGGCTTTTATCTAGTTCATCCTTGAACCCCCAATAAAACACCAATATTGCAAATGCGGCACCTATTAATCCACCACAGATATCGCCAAAAAAGCCATAGTAAATCTCTGGATTGAGATTTTGTGCTGTGTTACCCAAAGCAACAGCAATAAAAGGGAACGTGCTAGCTAGCACAATAATAACTATAATTATTATAACTAGAACCATATACTTATGTTTATTCATGTTTTGCTCTCCTTGATTTTCCAATCTGTATGGCAGTATCCAAATCTTTTGCTTGACTGCCCATTATTGCTATTTTTTTCCTTTAAATAAGCTTATTTCAATTTCACATTATATAAAAAATAAAAAATTCAATTTCTTTGATATTCTTTATTTTTTATATAAGTATATTTTTATTTTTTTCAATAAAATGCATATATTTACAAATAATTATACCATTCGACTGTATCTGTAGCAATATAAAAATCACAATCTAAACAGTATTATTTTTTTCAAAAAGCAATTTTAAAAAGTATATTATTAAAACTTTTCGATGTCATTCGCGCTTTGCTAACAATGTTATCAAATGAAACGGTTAAACAAACAGATTATGCGAAATAATCGCGAAAAAAAGAATTTTATTATTTAATAATTAAAAGGCGTTATTCAACAAAAAAATAACGCCCTTTTTTGGCGCTTCCTATTCGTATTCCTCTCCGCATATTTCTTTATACTGCTCGGCAGTAATAGTTTCTAACTTCACAAACCGCCTAAGTTGGTCTTTCCGTACATATCCTTTTTTATAATTCTCTTTTAATTTTTCAAACATTTTGATTCGCCTCCATTATTAATATTTTATCTTCTAAAACTTTGATTCTCTGCTCTTTTGCGAAATTCGATATTTCTAAATCAGTTATCTGTTGTCCTTGGATTATTAATGCGATTTCTTGGTCGGTACGTTGTTGCCCTTGGATTATGTCTGATATTTCAAGGTCAGTTATTTGCTGGCCTAAGAGTTGAGATTCGGATGGTTCGGCATTGCGCCCTTTGGCGAGGATGGCTGTTATTTCTTCTGGCGTTGCAGATTCGTACCATTCCTGCGTTTCCGGATTGAATTTCATCCTATACAACCAATCCGGAGGCTTTGTTGTAGTTGAATTAGGTATCATTTTTTCTTCTGGTACGTTATACTATCCTTCTAACCCCGACATATAACCAAAATCGTCGTTGTATAAGGAAATATGCGGTGTGGGAAGATTATTCCAAATAAAATTTCCAAACAAAAAACACCTTGATTCAGGTGTTTACTTTGGCATAAGTTGTGGTATAATAAAACAGGTAATCGCCGCAAATGCGGTTTGCCTATGCTAAGTTAATTTCCATTAACCACTCGCTATTGGCAGTAGCAGAGTGGTTATTTTCTTTTCTTTGATATCTTCTCTATGAGAATAACTATCAGAGAAATGAGTCCGACAATTAAATTCGCAAACAATATCATCAAAGATAAAGCTTCGAATACTGTCATCATCCCCACCTCCCTTCTTTTGTAGAATGGGAGGCAAACCACATCTGCTTTTCGATTACCTGCGTGAAAGTATTTTACCACATTTTTCGACTAAACAAAAGATTTGAATTTATATATTCAAACAAAAAAGACGCTTAAACGTTTGTCGTGTCCGGTAACGGCTTGATACCCATAACAGGATTCAACGCTATTTCATCAACAAGCGGTTTATCGCCCCATAAAGTCATTACAGCGTTAAAATATTCCTCCGGTAAGACTTCTTTAACTGCTCCCTGCCACGTTCGGTATTGGATAGGGCTGTTCTCCAAGGATTACCTATAGTAACAGGTTCTTTACTCTCTTCTATAACATATTTTTGCTTTTTTATATGTACGAATGTTGTTGTTAAATCTTCAATAGAAGTTCTTTCTTCATATTTCATAAATAATTTCTCCTTTTTTAATATGTTTCATAAGTAGCGGAAAATCTTAGTTGTCCAGGCTGACCAAAAGCTTGTGGAGAGCCAAGATATTGAAAATTACCATCAACCAATGCGCCTAACATTATATCACCAGTAGTTGTTTCTATATATCCCATTATAGTATGTGGTATTGAGTTGTACGCTATGTACCCAAATGACACTGCGGCAAATAATTTCGCACGAAAAGGTAAGCCGACAATAACAAAAAAGCCTGTAGACCCAGTATCCTGAAGGCGTTGATTTATTGCAACTTCTCCGGATATTGTAACTATATTGCCTTGTCTTACATATCGTCCCACCCTAGATACATATTCAGTAGTCCCGGCAATAGTGCTTCCAATATAGTGTGGTGTCCATTCGCCAGATTCTTCGAATATATCATTTGTGGTTAATGTTCTTGCTGGAGTTATTGCGCTTGATACCTTTATACCCGTTTCGTCGGTTATACGTTCGATTTTCCAACCGGTGAAATTTATATTATTTAACGAATATTCATCACCAGAAAAGATGCATCAGAAATAACCATATGTGGGTAGTTCCACGTAGTTGTTGGTATTCCGATTAAAATACAACATCTTTCACCATCGTAAGCAAAACGAACTGATGTAAACGCTACAGCTATACCATTTGTTATAAGTGTTGCACTCGTATTAACCCAATAACCTTCCCAAACATATAGCCACCGAGTATCAATGCCCAAGCACCCATACCAGAATAGTCATAACCTTTAATGGTCATTGACACAAATAAATTGTAAAAACCAACAGGTAATGTTATTTTGATTACCCCTTGTACTATGAATCCATGATCTTATATTCCACAGCAGGCTTCAAAGTCTTCACTATATTGATTTTTGTTTCCATGTGTTGTTCTTCTGGTGCCAGCGAATATGCCGTTTGAACTCTACCGAGTTCAAATTTTAAGTTTTCTATAGTTACTGCGTCACCAGACTGGCCTATATCTTCAAGTGCCGCATGAAAAAGCCAACCAGTACGAGCAGCTTCCCATTTGGCAGTTATTACAAATTCACCAGTAGATGCGTTTATATCAAATCTTGTTACGTCAGTCTCCCTATATAGGTGCTTGGGGTCTTGAGTGAAAACATTTCATTTGATATAGGATTTCCATTAATTTTCATTATACCTGATAATGTATAATAATCATTTTCAGGATAAAAACCCAAGACATTTATTGTAAACAGGCCTGTTGTACCGGTCCTTATTGTAGTAATTACATTATTTTGAAACGTCGGTTTTGAGTTGTAAGGTTCATGAGAACCCAACATTGATAACTTTATAAGATTCCTACCCCCGATTACATCAGTGTAACTGACTTTTTCCTTCGCCATATTCGCAAATCGTGAATCTACTTCTTCAAAATTTTTATTAAGTGGCTCATGCCAATCCATTTTACCTTTTATAAACTCATAAAATCCCGAAGCAAGCTTCGGGAAATCTAATAATGCCATATTCCATCCTCCTTGTCAATTTCCACACCCGAACGGCACAGCAGCAATGTTTTCACCTAGGCTTGTTTCAAGGCCGTTCAAAGCTTTATCCACTGTTTCTTTATTGCTGGTTACTGTTGTACCAAGCTCCGAAAGACTAGCGCTTAAACCATTAATACTGCTGTCTGCCGCCGTTTTATTATTGCTTACAGTCGTATTCAGCGAGAGTAGGGCGGTATTCAGCTTGCTGATACTGTTACCCGATTCCGCTTTATTGTTGGTTACGGTTGTACTTAAACCCGTTAAACCGGTACGTAACTCTGTAACAGCTTTGTCCGCGCCTCCCTTGGATACATTGATGGCTGCTGTTAACCTTGTCACTTCATCGGATACTAATTGCCGCACAGCTAATTCGCTCATAAGGTCAAGTGTGCCGCTTAATTTCGTTTCCCCAATGCCGGGTGTTATTGTATATCCTTCAAACAAAATAACTGACAATGAAGTATCCGGATACTTCAAAATAAACTCATTCCGGCTTACACGTTCCATTTCGGGCTCACCATATAGATTCTTTAATATTCGAAGCTGTAAGCTGTTCCGGTCGTCATATACGGTCAGAGAACGCATTTCCTTGCTCGAACCGCCGCCGCATGGTACTTCTCCGCACCCGTAGTAACCACATCCGTACTCAACTTCCAATACCATGACCTGCGGGTAACTATCAAGATTATGTTCTATTATGCATTCAATGGGATTTAGCAACGTTATTTCGTCCAGAGCTTGTTGTACATTTATGGCTTCAAGTATGGATTTGCTGTTGTCATAGCCGATTTCATAAGCTTCGTATGTGTTGATAATTTCAGCTTTGACCTCCACAGCGTCACCTATAGCCACGCTCATGTTTATAGGCAACCTGCATTCTGTTCCGTCAAATTCAGGCCAGTAGTCAGCTTTACCCTCATAAGTTATGGCTATGCAGTATACAACTTCCTTATCCGGCTCATCCTCCGATATGGCCAGAATCCCGATTTCTCGGATAAAATATCCTTTGTACAACTCTTTATTACTGAGTATAGATTTTATTGATACAGTTTCATTTCCAACTACATTTATTTCTTTTATTTCCGCGTATTGTAACGGATTTAATATCTTGTCGACATCAACAAGTTCTCCATTTTTATAATGTATCCCGTCGCCTACAATTACCCTGGTAAATTTAAAATTAATTCCCGTTTGTTGTTTCGCGATAAAATTGCGCCCCGCACTTGTTATTACTTTTTTGCTCCATTCGGCCAATGTATATCACCTCTTAAAGTCAATTTCATACTCATTGTTCGTCATGATGCGGCTGCCGATATATGCTTTATTTTCGATATTGTACTCGCTGTCGTACGATTTAAAGTTTAGGTTATATTCAATCTGTGTTGATATGTGTAAGCCGATAAATGCATCAACCGTAAGCAACAGAGGAATTTCTAACTCTATCCCGACGTGAGCCCGTATATTGTTATAAAGAATGTTTAGTATTTCTTTGACGGACAACGAATAACAATTAGCCAGTACAGTAAAAATTATAACAGACGCGTTATACTTGTTTACAATATGCACATAAATACCGACAGCACCAAGAATGCTATGTAAATCCGATTTTGTTATCGGACAATCCTGCATTCTTTTTTTCATTATGATTTTTGCTCTTCTAAGTTCAATGTCTGCTGATGGATCTATTACAATCCCGTATTCGTTTTCAAGCTCAGGCAAAGCTTCTTTTGCGCTTCTTACGGAATTGTTTAGGACAGGGATTTGCACATACCGTTCTACCCAATCAAAAACACTTCCTAGCCCGGTAAAAACCTTTTTCGTGCCTTCTTTCTTTCCATTCAACCATCTATGAGGAAAATGGTTGAATAAAAATTCTTTAAAAGCCAAACTTACCGCCCCCCCTTAAATAATCGTAACACTGTTTAAAACAGGTGCTTGCCGTCCCGTTAAGGGATAATCTGAAGTGGGGTTGACGAGTACAAAATTTTTGATAACCGGCGATTTTTCGCTGTCTGCTTCGTCATATGCGCATCTAGCTGTTACTATACAATCGACGACCGTTATTCCTTTAATTGCCTTATCGCTTTGAAAATATCTTATATATACTTTTTCAAGAAATTTAATCACATCATCTTTTGCATATCCGTTTTTTAGTTCAATATTCGATAGAATAATATCAAATGGTACAGACTCCGGTGCTGACACTATTACACCGCCATCAGCGATATCTGCCGGTGTAACCGTATCTAGATGTTTCTGACACTCATCTATAAGCCCCTGATCCGGGAAGCTCCTATCCGCACCCCAAATAACAACATCTACCGTCCCTGGACCTCTGGCAACCCTAAAAGTTTTCGCTTTTGTTACGCCAGAAACCTCCATTGCCCAACGTTCCCAATCACCAGGTACGCCGCCGCGTACTGGGTTTCTTTTTCTTGTTAATATTCGCTGCCGATAAGATTCGTCAGGTTCCTTTGAAACTGCTTTTTTATACAAATGCGAATCAATAACGTTATCAAATCCAGCTTGCGCAACAAGGTTTATGGCTCCATCCGATACATTCCCAATTTCACCGTATTCCGTACACTCCACTATAACTTCAACCTGTTGTTCACCTGCAGGAATATATGCGGCTTGTCCGGGTATAACAACGAATTTAACAGGTGTATCATTTTTTATCGGCGTTGTGGTTATAAGAAAATTATCAGGCACAGGCAAATTTGATTTAACGGGAGCGGATTTTCTTATTTTTACTTTATGCAGTGCTTTTGTTGCAAGATTCCGGTCAACCCCGAAGTCAAACCCTTTGTCGTCTAGGTCATTGCCGGACGAACCTTTTACGGTAATATTCTCATACACCATGCGCACAATAAGTAACAATGCCCATATCGCCTCACGCAGCGCGATAATTAAATGTTTTGTAAACCAGCTATCTTGTAGGTTGTTAAATTTCTTGCCCTTTCCTAGAATGTTTTCAACCAATATATGTGTAATTTCGTCTTTACTCGGCCACAATACCACCACCTCCTAAGAGCGTTACTTCTACCTCGGTTATACATTGAAAATAAAATCGCCGGAAATGATTTTACCGTTTATTGTTTTATACTTCGCAAAGATAAAATAATTTGTTATTTCATCCGCTGTTTTAATACCCTTAAATTGCACATTCAAGACTTCGGTAATTCCGTTAACTTTAAGAAGTGCCTCACGTGCGGCTGATTCGATATAAGACTTTACAGGTGGGCTCTCTCCACGCCCTATGTACATAAATATCCTCGAACCATAAGACGGATAAAACACGCTTTCTCCTTCATCTGCCGTACTTCGCAAATAAGCTTGTTGTTTTATATCTTCATCACCATCAATAAAAGCGAGGTCGTCATTATCCCAAATAATATCACCGTCTGTAATTAGAATATCAGCCATGCGTTGCCTCCTTATTCAATAATATGAATAACAACATATTCTTCAGCTACATAGCCTCTTACTGCCGCTACGAGTACTTCCACGCCTATTTTGTCGCAGAAAGCACCCTGAGCCACTTTGCACCAGCCGGTTTCTGTTCCAGATGGCTCCAGAATAACTTTCATCGTCCGGTTGTTCAAATCAAACGCTTCTACAGTTCCGAATATAAAAGGGCTTAGGGGCATTTGTCTTTCTATCAGTTTAGTTATTTCCTTGAATTGTTCTCTGCTCAATCCACTCATTTACATCACATCCTACTTAAAACTACTGCTTTCGGTTAACGGCAGATTAGAAAATTCAACATCCGCTTGTAATCCTTCATTCTTATTCCCGGTCACTTCAAGCCTTGAAATAAAGTATGTCTGCGATAACCCCACACCAACCCCATGCAGAACGATTCTTCGGTCATTATCCAATTCAGGAAAGTAATCGCAAGGAAATGAACCTGTAATTTGCTCTTTAGATAATTGCATAAGTATGTTTTGCGCTTGACGCTGCGCCTGATCCCTTGTTATGTTTGGGATATATTCTCGGATTGTGTACTTATGCCCACTGGAAGAACCGACAAAAGAGGCTTTTTCTATAATTCTTGTACCGCTTCCTTTCTTTTGCCCGGGCTGCCAACTTAAGACTTCAACAATTAGATTTCTCGCCGCATTTGGGGCTCTTTCAAATTCCAACGGGTTTAATATGTTATGACCCCAAGAAAAGGGCAGGGGCTCCAAAGAATAACCGGGCAGCATATCAACCGGCCCAAAATACCAATCTTTGCCCCGGACGCGGCTTACAAAACCTTCATTTTCGGCTAAATATAAAACATAATCCCAATGGCTTGTTTCTCTTGTAACAGTCGCATGGTCATCATTTATGTATTCGCCTATCATTGTATTGGTCTTGATGGGTGCCACAGGGTTAAGCCCATGTTGAGCCGCCATTTGAGCATGGGCGTCTGTAGCTGTTAAGTTTTGGTATTTTACCGTTTCTTTAAAATCAAAAGGAGCAGCCGCTAAAGACCGCCCCTTTACTTCTACGCTTTCTCCTTCTTCTCCGTCAAAGTTCCAATACGCATTATCCATTTTGCCACTAATTAACTCTTTCATTTGTTCACCGTCAAACCCTGCCTCTATACTTATTTCAGCGCTTCCCGTTACAAGTACGGAGGATTGCTTTGAGCCTGAATATAAAAGCATATCATGCGGTTTATCCGATACATCCCAAGGCAGAATAACACTAAAGCTATCAACGTCACCTAATCCGTTTATATCCACTTTAAATTCTTTCCAATCAACAACCTTTTGTCCGTTAATTTTTATATTAACTACCGGTTTACCAAAAACCTGGAAATCACCTTTGTTCATGTTCGGGAACATCCTTTACCCCTCCCATATGTTATCATAGGTCTTATTTTCGCCATAAACCCGCAGGTTTCCATTAATGCGCGCCTTTCCATACACTTGCGAATTATCCAAAACCCTCGCCATGTCGTATATTTTCGCTTCATCATAAACTTTCGCATCGCCATATATTTTGCAAATATCATATGCCTCAGCTTTACCATAAATTTTAGTGTTTCCAAATACATGTGCAAGCCCGTAAACCTTGGCGTCCCCATAAATTTGAGCGTTCTCGCATACCTTGGCATTATCGAAAACTTTCGCATTGTCGCCAACGATAGCATTGTCGCAAATCCTAGCATTGTCATAAACAAAAGCACCGCCGAACGCTTTTGCGTTGTCATAAAGCCAACAACTACCAACACCGCTTAGATTAGCTGTGCTTTCAACCATACCGCCGATTTCACCTGACTTTATATCCCCGAAGTCCTCTAACGCCTTTATCTTATACAAGGTATATGTTTTTCCGTTAAAGCTGAAGGGGATAGGGGAGGGCAGCAATTCATATTTCATTGTTCCTTCCGTCATATGTTAATCACCAACCTTTGTCCTGGATAAATAAAATGCGGCCCTTTTAACAGCACATCTTTGTTAACCTGATATAATTTATCATAAGCATTTGCGTCTCCATAATATTTTAGTGCTATTTTTGAAAGCGTATCTCCCGGTTGAATAGTATATTCTTCTGTTTTTGGTTCAACATCCCCGTTTTCTTTTGCAACATCCTCAAGCTTTTCGGATATTTTATCAACTGCATCTTTCATTGCTTCTTTTTTTTGCGAGCCGACAAGTTTTTGCAATGTAATTGAAAACGGAATAAACTTATTCGTTCGGTGATCCGGGAGGTATTCTTTAATAACAACGTTTTGCTGATACTTTTCAGTCTTAAAAATAATAATGTCACCTTTTTGCCGCATATTGCCGACTTGAATCATTCTGTCGTAAGCGTCTTCGCCTTCAAACCATCCTGACCATGAGATTTCCCTATATTTAGAACCAAAAAATTGAACAGAAACGTTACCTCCGGGAAATTCATTGACTGTTAAATGCTGACTGCCTCCTAATGGTACAAAGTCTGGTTTCTCACTTGTTCTTAACTCCATATCGCCAAGGAAAACTTGCATGATTAATACCCTCCTTTGTAACCGTTAGGACTCATAACCAAAGAAGATTTTGAAGTTTGTGTTTTTCCCCTGTTCTGTTTTTTAATCTTCTTGATTACAATGTCGGCAATTTTATTTTCATCATGATTTTTTGCCGGGTAAATATGAATGTAAACAGGGGAAGCGTTATCGTTATTTGCTTTTCCCGATTGGTTTCCTGATTTTATTTTCATATACGGCTCGTCTGCCTGCTTAAACTTCATAGGTATATCATATTGCTTAAAATTTAAAGCAGCCGTTCCATTAAGAAAAATACTAATGGAAGCCAATGCCGAAGCGCTTTGCAAAAGGTAACTGCTCTGGATCATTCCTTCCGCAAAAGACTTGATTAAATTGCCACCCCAAAGGTTATTGGTACTCAAATCTCCTTTTTTTGTAGGCGATTGCACTTTCATGTAATCCCCAACAAGTGAGGCAGCTTCTTTCAAAGTTTGTTCTAACGCGGCAAATTTGGATTTCATTCCGTTTATAAAACTTTGGATTAAATTTTGGCCCCATGTTCGCATATCGCTTTCCGCAATGAGGTTATCAGTAACCGTATTATTTATTGTTTCAACCGTCGCTTTAATCGCGGATACAACCTGTGGGTCATTAAATCCATCCGTAAATGCTTGTCCAGCTTGTGTGCCTGATATGCCTAAATCAACCGACAAACTATCCATTTGTTCATTTAAATTTAAAGCAGCCGTTTCATTGAGAAAAATATTACTGGAAGCCAACTCTGAAGCATTTTGCAAGAGGTGACTGCTCTTGATCATTCCTTCCGCAAAAGACTTGATTAAATTGCCACCCCATTCTTTAAATTTTTTTCGCATATCAAGCATAGACTTTATTTCTTCTTCATTAAGAATAAAATTTATTCCAAAATTAAAAGACTTTATATATCGTCAACAACTTTTGATGTGTGAGAAATGGTGCTTTTTAACATCGGAAGACTATTTATCATCCCATCAGCAAAAGACTTAATTAAATTGCCGCCCCATAAATGGTTGTTTTTAAGAGGGCCTTCCTTTGTCGGCGAAGCCACACCGATCCAGCTTTTTATTGTTTCAGCAGCTCCTTTTAACACATCAGGTATTTTATTTAAAGCAGAAGCTATTCCATCAACAAAGCTTTCAATTAAGTTAAAGCCCCATTCAGCAGCCTTATCCTTTAACCCGCCAATAGCATCGCATATAACCCTCACAATATTAGTTGCAGCATCCACTAATCCATTAAAAATATTTCCAATGGTGTTTTTCATATTAGCAAACGCTTCTGTAAATCCGTTTACCAAGGCATTTACAATATTAAATATAGTGTCCTTCCATAATGTAAATTGGTCTTTTATCGCATTCCATGCACCTTCCCAATCACCTTTAAGTAAGGCGAGGAAAAATTTAATAATATTATTTATAGTTCCGAGAATATATCCTGCCACAATCTTAATTATGTTAAAAACTGTTTCAAATATAATTTTCAAATGATTAAGTGTTCCTTGGAATACGGCAATAATAGTAGAACCCCATGTTTCCCAAAATATTCTGATTCTTTCAAATATCATTTTACCAATCAAAAAAATTAATTGGAAAGCATTTGAAAAAATCTCGCTTATAGTAGGGCCCCATTTTACAAAAAAGTCTTTAATACCATTAAAAACAATTTTTATCATAGAAGCAATATAACTGATAATAGGCTTTAAAAAAGCAGATAAAACACTCCATACTGTTATAAATACTTGTTTAATAGTGCCTGCATTCTGTCTGATAAACGATAGAATATTAATAAATACAGTTTTAATTATGTTATAAAGCGCACTTATTACAGAAACCACAGCATCTTTTACCGTAATAAACACATCTTTAAAAATCTTAATTCCACTTACAAACTGTTGGATGATCCTGCTTGCTTGTTCCGATGAAAATCCTAATTTTTCTAAAGTTTTACTTAAACTAGACCATGCATCGGTATCTATACCACCGTTAAAAATGCTTAATATTAGAGCGAAGGCATTTTTAAAGATATTGCCTATATCGTTTATAATCGGGCCTACTTTATCCCAATTTTTATAAATCAAAAAACCGGCACCAGCTATTGCCGCGACAATAGCCATTACCGGAAGCATAGTTCCTATAACAGGGGCCATTGCACTTATAATAGCTTTGCCGGCAATACCCCAAACGAGTTTTAAAGACCCAACGGCTCCGATAACCCCCATAATTACACCGGTTATCATTAAAAATACAGAGATACCTCCAGCCAGAGAAAAAATAAACTTTGTAACATCCGGATGCTGTTTGAAATATTTTGTAACTCTCTCAATCTGCTCAGAAAGCCCTTTAAATATATTCTTTCCCGGTTCAAGGAACGGCGCTCCTATTACTTTTTTGAAATTGGAAATGTTTTCTTCAAAAGTATCTTTTGCCGCGTTGAAACGATCCATTTCCAATTCTGCCTGATCCACAATTTTTAATCCCGGACCCGTAACACCGTCTAATGGATTCCAATCTATATTCAAGGCATTTAAATCAATAGTAGTATCAGCCAGAGCTTCAGCAACTTTTTTGCCTCTATCTTGGAAAACTGTATCCAAAATATTGGAAAAATCAACATTGCTCATTTTACCGCGAGTTTCTTCAAGTATGGCCTCTAATTCCTCTATACTTTTTAACATTCCATTCTCATAATCTATAAAGATGCTTTTTCCACCTATAACGTCTATTTCACCATTCTTTTTCATTACGGTTTCTACATCGGTAAGCCATCCTGCAGATAGCATGGCTTGAATTTGAGGAGCTGACATATTATTAAAATCCATGTTGGCTCGGTCTAAAAAGTTTCTTACATATGTAGCTGCTGAGTTTTCATCGCCAGTCACATTTGTCGTTATTGCAGTTAATGCGATTGTCTCCTTAACAATATCCAGTCTGTCCCGGCCTTGCCAAATAGTAGAAGCTGTCCCAGCTACATTTCCCAAAACTCTTTGCAAAGCTAGTGAATCTGCTATAGTAGCGTCAGCATATTGATTAATAATCTCCATAGCATCCATAACTTCATCACCAACAAGCCTAAATCCCGATTTCATTTGCACTGTTCCTTCTGCGACCGCTGTCGCTGCGACTCTGTTAACCTGTGCAAAATAAGCGTTAGCCTCTGCTACGCTGTTAATAACTTCCTCATATTCAATACCGCCTTTTACAAGTTCTGTCATACTATCAAGTATATCTGCTGAATCAAAAGTTGTTTTTGAGCCTATCATCATAGCAGTATCAGCAAAATATGCCTCAACTTCTTTAATTTGGTCTTTATATGAAGGATCAACAAGATTTTTGCCAAGTGATTTATTCATCAAAACAACCATAGAATCCTCAAAGCTTGCTGCTTCGTTTGTAATTTCATCTAATATATCAAGCGTTTTATCCAAACCAAACGCACCTGCAC
Source organism: Holotrichia oblita (assembly GCA_023690525.1). Lineage (NCBI taxonomy): Eukaryota > Metazoa > Arthropoda > Insecta > Coleoptera > Scarabaeidae > Holotrichia > Holotrichia oblita. The sequence goes on along the minus strand of JALQSN010000297.1, from coordinate 15,932 downwards.
CAAATAAAGTGCCCCCGGCAATCCCTATGTTTTTGAAATCGTTTAACTTGTCTTTTACTTCGTCCGAAACACCTTCGAGCCGTTTAAATTCGTCTATAATATTTCCGATCTGACCACTTACTAAATCTTTCAACGATAAAGCTATAGCTAAATCTAATACTGTACTCATTTTCTATCACCCCCGTTCCTGGATGATGAATAAAGCGAGCCGCAAGAGAACACATTTATTCTTCAACATTATCGGAATTATCTTTATTTTTGTCCTCTTCTGTTAATTCGTTTATAATCATTATGACCCCCCAAACTTCGTATTCCTCCATTTTGAGCGTTTCTGTCCACGTTATCCCGGCCCCGCTTCTATAAGCTATGCTTATTCTGTTTCGGAACCAGGCTTGGCTCGCAAATTTCGCGCCATCTCCTCAACCTTTTCTTTGTTAGGTGTTACTGCCAATTTAAAATCAGACCACTCATCCACATCATTGTCATAAACAAATTCAGCCATTAATTCAAATACTTCACCTAGATTTTTCGGAACATTTTTAGGTTTACCGTTTATAGCCGCAATAGATACAACCGCTCTTATATCGCCTAGCGCAACCATATCGCCGATATTTATGCCCATTTCGTCCTTTTCGCTTGCCCTTGGTACGCATAAAGCCATAAGACGGTTTTCCACCATATGATGAGCGCCGGTCTTTTGCCTTAGCTTTATTCTCTTTCCCGTATTCAGAATAACTTCACCGTTTTCAATGAGGTAAGGCTGTTCCTTTTCTTTCGCCGCAACGCTGTCATTATCCGCAAATTCCTGAAATTCATTGTTTATGTCGTCTTCGTACATATAAACTAATCCTCCTTATAATTAAAAAAGCAGTTGCCGTATATGGAATATCCAAATTACGACAACTGCGTCCGCGTCATATTGTCCGCGGCTTTATTATGATATTTTTTGCCGGTTTTTACTCTGCCAATTCATTTTATTGGTTATGGCTTTGTTATTGCCGTCAGCAGATTGGTTGTATCCTGTAAATACAACCTCCGGGTACTTGTATTTTTGTACTGTACCGTCTTTATAAGTTTTAGTTGTAAAAATGGCAAATTTATAAGTACCGCCTGTTTCTTCCTGATATTTAATTTTTGTATCAACTATCCTATCATAAGCTTGATTAATTTCCTCGCCCTCGATTGAACCTTTGAAACCCTGTTGGTGGACGGTCAAGTGTTCGTCCTCTTCATTGAGCGGATACTTTTTGCTATCTTCTGTGATTTCCTCAACCGACCATTTCAAGAGCTCCGGAAATTCCTCAATGGCATTGCCGTTTTCATCTGTAATGGCGATAATTAGCTTTTTACCTAATAATCCATCCTGTGCCATTATTAATTCACCTCCGTAATCTCAACATTTGTGCCACCTTGATAATTAAGAAGAATCCATTCAGCAGTATTGAAGTGTTTGACTTTGAGATTTTGTACAAAAGCATCTATGCTTGTCGCTGCATCGTCAAACTCAATTTGGTAATCTTCTATTTTAGGATCAGCAAGCTTATTTGGTGGCGTTTTGAGATTATCAAGGAAAGTCCTCATGCGTATCTCTGCCAACTGTTTCATTTTCTTTGTCAAGGCTTTGCCTTGCCATTTAGCTGCCACAAAAAACAAGCTATTTTCAATCCAACTATTGATACGTCTTTTGTTTACTTTTCTATTTTCGTCGTCGGTTATAATTTCACCCGCAACATCTGTCCGGGCAAGCGTATAATCATTACCCATACGCCAGCCTATTTCTCCATTTCCCGTTTCGGAAGGCTTTAACGTAAAGCAAGCAACCTGATTCATGTAAAGCAAGATATTCTGGTCAAAATCAAGTTCATCATCTGCGCTAGATATCCAGATACATTCTTTAGCAAGACCGCTGTCTTGAACCTCACCAATAACATGCACGATAGCCGAGAGGCATGCACCGCTAATTTTCGCGCCTGTATTCGCATAATAATTACCATATACCATTTGGCAAAAATCCGTATCAAACGTCTGCCTATATGCAACAACTTCGTCAAGCGTAGCCGCGGTGGATGTTCCGCAATAGCTTATAATATTGTATTTTTCAGCCATATCATTAAGCGCACTATCCAATTCGGGAGAGCTTTTGCCAATAAAAGCAAAATCCGTAATCCGTTTTCCGGCAAGTTCTAATAGTTTAAGCCCGCTTCTTGTTTTTGCTCCCGGATCATAAGCGCCGATGTAATCTTTTTCTAATAGCGGAGTTCCGTTACTGCCCCCTGTAAGCTGCGTCTGCTCAAGAATAGCAGGAATTAACTCTTCATCCTTACTATCTATATCTTTTTGTAACAATTCCGCCTCAAAATGACTGCTGTTGTTAACCTGCGTTAAAACATAGTTCTTACTATTTGGATTGAAATTCAAGTTGTCATAAGTTTCCTTACCGCCCAAGTCTGAAACAAGAACCAGCATAAAGGTTCCGGGGGCTGTACCTTTTCTAACCTCTACAGTAAAAATATTGGCATAATCACCGGGATATTTCGCTTTAATTTTTATAATCGGAAGTGGTTCTGACCTACTATCATGCAATATAAACTCAGCCACACTATATCCCTCGCCTAATACTCGAACGAATACCGCTTTTTTTACTTTCGATTGATGTAGATGCACTAAAAGTTGATTACCGGGCTTGCCATCGTCCGTAGCTGCTCCAAAAATCGGAGTGATTATTTCTTTAAGTCGTTTAGTTGGTGTTTCGCTGGCGTAGATATATTTATTTACGGGGCCTCTGTCAAATTCGCCCACAAAACCTAATACAAAATCAGGCATGATAAACTTATCTTCTTGCGGTACCGGCATTTCGTTTACATAGATGTCAGGGGGCATAGAACGAATATCCCCTGTAAATCCTCTTAAAATAGGCATGTCGCTTTCCTCCTATACATGTTATTAATTTTTTGTATTTTGAATCTTAATTTTTAAACTTCTTATGTCTATAGCGTTTACAACCTCTGTTGTTAAAAGCTTTCCTCTGCATGACCATGTTTGGTCACATTGATATAGGTCTGGTTCGCCTCTCGGCGGTAGGGGAGGGCTTTCTAAAAAAATTTGCATTGATTCTTCCCATGGGTCGCCGGGTAGGGGGATTTCGTTTTCTTGTTCTATCTTTGCGTAAAATTGTGTAGAAAGCCTTTGTGCTAATCCTTTTTTTCGCAAAAAAAGAGATTTGAATGTAATAATCAAATCTCGCTGTTTCTGTTGCAACTGTAAATGTACCGTTTTTATTATCTTTAATTGCATGCGGTTCAAACTCACGCATTAAAGCTTTTTCAGAAGCCCCGGATATATAGCTGATATTGGCTGCCGGAAGCTTTTTTATTAATTCTGTAGCTTCCGGCATATCATCAACCACAATAAAGCTTTCGCCATGAACCCCTCTAATTGCAGATTTCAAGGCCTCATAAGCCAATACAAGAGGGTCTCTTATTTCTGCCATAATTTTTCTAGCTCCTCTTTGATAGCCTCGCCTATATCTTCTAATATAGCTTCTTTGTTTTCATAAACCGCAGGACGCAGATATGGCCGGGCAGGGATTATTATTTTTTCTTTTCCTAACTCATCCTTTTTCGAATACCCAAATTCATGTGCGGCAGCATACTCTCCGGGTGAACTTCCTTTGTTGTCTTTTTGTCCGGCAGCGACACCGACATAAACGATTCCTTTGTTTATATCCTTGGTATCATTCGTAATAGCAGCTTTCAAATGGCCAGTATCAAATAACGGCGCGTCATCATTACCGCCATTACCCCAACTACCATGTTCCTTTAAATATTCTTTACCGCTTTTTGTTAAATGTCGTCGAAATCGTATATCACCTTTATATTTTCCTTTCTGTATAACATATAAAGCGTTTTCAGCGTTATTGGTTTCCGATTTTCTCATATGCTTTGCTCTTACAAAACGTGGTTTTAGTTTCACCCACGCAGGATACGGCCCAACAGCCGGCTGATACGTTCCCAGCTTTGCCTTAGCAGCTCCCATCACTCTTACACTGGCAGTTGCTAACCCATTTTCAATTCCATCACCAATGGCGTCCTGTGATTTTCTCAAGATATCATATAATTCTTTAAAATTTTCCAGCATTATTTCACCTTCTTTGCGCGGCATTCTTTGATAACAAGGTTGCCTCCCAAGCTTGTGGGGCTGGCTATTGTCACTGTATACTCTTTTTCTTGATATATAAGCGTTATGCCCTCGTCAACCGTCTGAGTATCCGGATTGCTCTCATCATTAATCCATATAAAATCCAATAAATTTTCCGGATTGTCTCCCAATTCCATCGGAAATAATTCTACATCATGAGAGGTAATAATGATTTTTATTGGATTGGAAAAAAGCGTTTTCGTGTCCTCTCCCGTATCACAAATGCCTAATTTATCGCTGTCGCCTTCTTTTTTCGTAATAATAGCGTCAACCTCATATCCCTTTGCCTGCACCTGTTTTTTCAATACGTTTTTTACCCTGAGTGCAAGTTTATCCGCGTAAGTCATTATGTCCAGCCTCCTTTGTTCGCTTGGAGTTTCTCGTTAAAGTTATTCAACCTTCTTTCCGCAGCCTTGTTAAGTTCGTCAACATTGCTGAATTGGATTTGAAGCCCTTTACCAAGTTTCAAGGCTGATATATCGGATGTTTCTTTTATTGCTCCGTCTACAATAAAATAAAAGACGTAATCAACTAAAAGGAATACATCGGCTGTCGGTACTTCCGTAGGTTTCCTATCTGCAAGATAGAAATAAATTATTTCATAGCTCTGCAAAGGCTTGAACCCTAAATCGACCGTTTTTTCATAAACTGTATAATCTTCCAAACCTGTAATCCAAGTTTGAAAGTCATCAGGCAGAAGGTACTCACTTACACCGGGTATTGTCTTAATCGTTCCTTTCTTTTTTGCCGGCCGATATTTCGAATAAGCCCCAACAGCTATTTCAAGTATCGTTTTGAGTTCTTTATCATCATAAACATAAGGCTCATTATTATCGGAGAGAGCAAGCCGAAGCCGTTCAACTATTTTCGTTATTATCATTTTCCTTCACTTCCGGTTCAGGATTTTTTATCGCCAAAGCCTCAAGCGTGGCAACCAATTCAGGTTTTTCCATTTTTGTATAACCCTCTATTTTGGCTTCCTTAGCAAGCTTTTTTAATTCGGTGATGCCACGCTCAGAATAAGGTCTATTATCCTTATCCGGCTCTGTATCCAATTCATTGTCAAGTTCGTTATCCAGTTTTATATTTGGTTCAATATCGGTTGCCATTCGCGCTTTCTGCATAACGACAGCACCTTTATCGAAATCCTGATACATTTCTCCCGGCTTGATAAGCTCCTCTGTAACGGGATGCTTAAAATAAGCGTTTGATATTTTCATCATTAAAATAACCTCCTAATCACAATCACTTTTAAATGATTTGTCAGTATTCATCAATACGGCAAGTACCAATCCCGCTAATTGCATAGCCTCAGTTATCGTTGCACCTTCGTCAATATAATTTTTATATGCTGAAAAATGAAGATTGCAAATATCTTTTAGCGCGTCTTTTCTGATTTTTTGGTAAGCGCTGTTAACAATTTTGTCGGCTCTAGTCAAACCATTTATCGTTACACCTTCTTCGCTGCGCAAGCAATACCGCCTCTCCTTTATAAAGAGGCTAAAAGGATGGATAGCCTTTTAGCCTCTGTCCCTAATATGTTTTAGCTATTGTAATATTTAATTGTTCTAAACGGCGGATGATATTGATTACCGTTACCATCGATAACCAGTGGTGTATTTATGGCAATTTGCTGCGTGGCATTCCAAACCTTTGCAGATGTATAATTTCCTGTGATTTTATCTAGGTGAGGGTAGGGGCCTTCAAGGGAGTAAGACGATCCCATACCAACTCTAGTCGCATTCCGCTTGCCTAACAAAAGTCTGCTATCTCCCGCCACCCAAGGAGCATTATGTGCTCCGAGCTCAATTCCGTTTCTGCGGCCAAAATACATTTCACCGCCTAATAATGACGTCCCATCAGGCGAAGCGAGCTTCCAAAACAATTCGGCTTGTCTGTATGGCACCATTGCTTGAAGGCTACCCAAGAGGAAATCCGGTGTAACATAACGTGGAGCACTCCCCATGTAAGCTTGCTGAACATCTACCAATTCAAGCAATTTATTATAGTATCTGGCTTCATGGCCTTTCAATTCAAAAGGAACGGTCAAATTAAAAAACGCAATATTCGTAGCATATGAATATTGCGTTATCTTGGGCTTGTTGGTTTCCGACATTACACCGTCAACAAAGTAAATTTCCGCGTTCTCATAATCAACGGCATAATCCACACCCGCTGCGCCGGGCATCGGTAATATTTGCCCCTTGCTAGTATTCCAAAGACCCGGCCTCAACACATTGCCAGCCATATCCTTAACGATTATTTCATTGATAAGACTCTTTTCCAACCGGCCCATAACATTTAGCCATTGCGCTACTCTAGGACGAACAATAGGAGGAATCAACGCGGAGCTTAAAGGAGAGCTTTTTCCGCAAAGCAACTTTACTTTATATTTTGCATTTGTAGAAATAGGAGCGTTTACTCCCGGTGATATGTATACTATCTCAGAATCTTCAGGCACTTCATTCTTTACTTGCCGCGCCGCATATTCGTCCGCACGCGAGATCATTTCGGTTGAAATCTTCCTGTCTATTGAACGAGCGAAGCGATTGGCTATATTGGCAGCGTTGGCAGCTATGATATTATACTTAAACGGCCCAGTCTTTAACGCTTCTTCGGCTTCCTTTGTAACGATAAACCCTCTTTTCAACCACTCAGCGCCAAATTCCAAGAAGAATGTCTGTACGCTCTCCGTAGGAATACCTTCAAGCTCGCCTACGTTAAAATCATCTTCTGAATAAAAATCGGAGCTTTGCCATTCGACGGGCATCCGATAGGTTGTGCCGTCAAAACCCTCTGTCATAGCAAGTTGCAAAAATTTCAAATCCTGCCATGTTTGCCGGAGTATCGCAAGGGATATTGAAGCCGCCTGTGCAAATTCGCCGGTCGTGCTTATGGCTGGGCTAGACGCCGAGCTGTCTGTCATTTGGATTTGCGCCGTTTCGTCCTTTAATGCTTTCATAAATTTCATGTACGCGGGAGCATTTTCTCTCTCAAGCTGTGCCAAAGCGGAATCTAAAATAGCCAAATTTGCTTTTCTTAGTTCTTTATCAATCTTGAAGTTAGCGTCTTTTTTCATTAAGTCTCTGTCCATTTCAGCCATTAATCCATCAATAATAGCCATACCCGGATTCTGTTCGGACGTTTCAATTATTGTGGCGCGATTATTGGCCACTGCACCAGATGGTATACCTAAATTGACAAGCCTTGTATTAACAGTAACAGCGTCTACAAGCGCTTTTTCCGCTTCAACAAAAGCAGTAATTTCCGTAGCATCTACAATTACCTTACCACGATGCAAAATAGCGTCTTTAACTTTTTGTTCATAAGGAAGCTTGCCGACTTCATCAGCCAAAGCCGTTTGGGCTTCTTTAGCTTTCTTTTCTTTTTCCTCCTTATCCTTCACAGTTTTTAATTCATCCGTCAAAGTTGAGGCTTTACTTTCGGCTGTTTCAGCTTTTTCTTTTAAAGCGATTACATTGTCACAAATAGCCATATCAGCATGGCCGGGGTTGTTTGCTTTCCATGCTTTTAAATCTTGTAGCGACATAGTAAAAAAATTCATTCTTTTGTCCTCCTTGTTATTTGTAATAAGATTTTTTAGTTCATCAGTTATTGGGATAGGCTTACTAAATGTTTCTTTTTCAGCCGGGTTCATAAGCACATCCCAAGTGTAAAGTTTTATATTTTTCGCAACCTCCACAACAGAATCTCGCAATGATTGTTTTTCAACCACGCCTGCCATTCTATTACTAAAACCAATCGGAAGCCCTGCATCAATAATCGACTGCACTTGTTTCCCCATATCTGTTTCAAGTGTCCGGTATTCCGCCCATACATTATCATGTTCATCAATGTAAGCATTCCTAAACTTGACCGCTGAATTTGGTACGGATGTTTTGAAATGGATCTGTTTATCCCTACCCGTATAACTTGGCGGGTGAGGATGTTCACCGGCATAGGGGAAGCCTTGGTTTTTAAGCTCATTCAAAGCGGGCTGATATACTTCCTTAGGATAAATCCTGATATTGTCATTCAAAGAATTTACTTTTGATACTATTTGCTTGTACCAACCGCTTTTATTTCCGGATTCATCTAAAATGGCAATAGGGCGGGAATGGCAAATATCCAAAACACCGCTCTCGCCATTGGCAACACTAGACATTTGAACAGAATTAATAGCATCTTCTAAAATCGCGTTACCCTTCATTATGCTGCCAGAAATATCGCTTTCTTTGTTTGTTTCGTCTGTATGGATGATTTCCGCGCCCTCATCAACAACTGTATTATCAACTATGAAGCCTATTCGTCTTTTTCCCGTATTTTCTTCCTTTTCTTTTTCAACAGCCCGTTCCACGCTCCATGTATTGAATTTTTCATCGCAAACTAAATCTACCACATGAAGGTATATGCTTCTTTCAATGGCAGTCAAAGGGGTGTTGTTGACTTTGTTTTTTATATGCAATAACTGTGTCGCCGTCATAACCCCCGTAGCCTCAACATAAAAAGAATCCTCCTGTAAGGTGTCGTTTAACACCTTTTCAAGCTGACTCTCGTTTGTTGAGAAGCTATTTTGTTTGTGGAATTTCAATATACTGTCCAGCATATTACATTTTCCTATACTATCGACAAGGCTTCTCATTTCTCTATCGCTTTTACACGACAGGATATTTATAAAATCCTGATGTCCAATAAGCTTTTTTGCCAAAAGCTTAAAATATCCCATCTATATATCCTCCTTTCGATATTTTATATATATGGCAGCCATGTGCACCTGCACCTTGGATGGCGTGGTATTTCCGGCTCCGGCAAGGCGTCAATAAAGAACGTTTTCCCGTTAAGTTCAGCACAGTCTTTGCATACCCTCATATCAAGCGTAGCATCCCATGTTACATACCAAACACCGGCTTCTTTATAGCAGTTCAATGTATTTCGGGCATAGGCCCAACTTAATTCCGTCCGGGCTATCATTTCAGCTCTGTTATAATTTTTAATAACAGGAGCGACCGCTTCCATGATTCCCCGCCAGCCGATATTTGAATCAAAATTCTCACTAAGTATGCTCCTGATGCTATTTAGAGTAGTTTTATTAATGCCTCTTATCCTTTCACCGGAGGCTTTTAATAAATCTTCTTTAATTGTTGGTCTTTCAATTTTTATTTCGGTATTGACACTGGCTTGTGATGAATTGTATTTTCTATTCTGCGCATCTTCGAAAAACTTTTCCCGAGCTTCTTTTATCAATATTTTCGCTCTCTTTTTGCCTAAAACACCCGCTTCGACAAGTTTATCAACATATGATTCAATAAACTGATTAAGACACGTTTCCCAAGCAAAAATAAAACGTCCCTCAACCTCATCATAAGTATACGTTTCCTCGGATGTATCATCATCAGTTAGGGGAGATATACCGAAACCCTTGAGCATTTCATCATAAACCGCATTAAAAAAAGAGCCTAAATCCTGCTTTAAGCTCTCCATGAGTTCATCCATCTTTAATTCATCAGCCGCATGCTCATCGGTAATGCTTTCGTTCTCACTCTGTCGCACTGCTACAGCTCGGTTTTGGGAATTTTCTTGTTCGTTAAAAGAAATTTTAGGTTTGTTCCATTCTATTTCCTCTAATAAACGCTCATACATTTCTTTCGGGTCCTCTATGTCAAACTCATTGGCCATAAGTTGAATTGCTTTTTCAACTGTTATGATTTGTTTGCCGCCGCCCTTGCCTAAAGCCGTCTGAATGGTTTCTATTCGGTCTATCAATTCGTCATGAGTTTTTAAACTCCAAACAATATCATATTGAATTAAATCAGGATTAATGCCGGCAATCATAAGCTGCAGGTCGATTATTGCGCGGTACCCTGAATACATAAAGCTGTCTCCATATTCAAGATGATCCGTAATATTGTTCAAGGAGTCCAAATAGTGAGGATATTGTACTTTCAATATATCCCTGTTGATGTTATGCCCGCCGGTTATGATTGCTTTCGGTACCAAGAGGTTGACCCAAAGGATATCGTCCATCAATTCAAGGTCTTTGATTTGGTCTAAATTGGCCTCGTCATTTAATGATTTAACCTCAACATTCCCAACAAAGTCCGATAATAGATGAGCATTCTTTGTAGGATTTCCATTCCTGTCAATTAAGGTGTTAGCCCTTTGGTATGCTAATATATCTTTTTCTTCGGTTGCTCTTTCTAACTTATGCGCCCGTTTGCTTACGCTACGGTACATTCTTCGATAAGCCAGCGCCTTTTCCATTTCTTCAATTTTTCGGTATGCTTTTCGTGCAACGGCATATTGGCTGCGGCCATATAATTTCGTTTCATCGGATAACCAACGTATATGATTGATTTGATATAAAGCAAAATCTATCCTGCTTTTTTTAGGCGGCTCAGCGTGCATATAGGAATACATATCAGTTATAGGGTCAATCTGCGAAAATGCTCTTTCTATGTCGGGAAATTCGCCATATTGGTCTGCGTTCCTTTTCATTGTCAAGACAGGGCTCGTTTAACCTGCAGCACAAGCCGCGATTCCCAATCCACAATAACATTTAAGAAGATATCTCCCTCGCGCAGCAAAGCGGCTGCATGCTCCGTACAGAATACATTAAGCTTTGTCCGCTTTAGAAAATCGTCAATAACGCATTGAGCATAATTGGCGCCGGGAGTGAGCCTCTTCATTTCCTTGCCCTGTTTTATTTTGCGTTTCCGGTCTTTGTCGCTGCCTTGTACAACTATAGAGAAACCGCCTTTTGTAGCATTTTCCGCAATCATGTTATTTGCCCTTTGAAAACGTATATCCCCATTTTCGCTGCATAACAGATTGACATCTTTTATGATGTTCATTCTTTCAGTTGCGACCGCGAACATATCATAATTATATGTTATGGGGCTCTCCGCATAGCTTACCGCGTTTTCTCTGTCTGTGGCGTTGACTTTGTTGAAGTTAAACATATCAAGTACGGACTTTTTTATTGCATTTAAACTAATCTTTATAATCTCACCTCCTTAAAGGTCGTCGTCCTCAAAAATACCACTGGAAGCAACAGCAGCGCCATATGGTTTGTACGGCTCCATTAATTCTTCACAGCCATACCTAATTGCATCGATCGCATGATTAAACTTATCGACCGGAATAGGCAGCACATTTCCGTTCTTATCTTCTTTCCATTTATATTTTTTAAACTCATTGATAGTATTCTGGCAGCGTATATCAATAATAATCTTCTGCCTTTGCAACCACTTGATTCCGAAGTCTACGCTGTCAGGCCCTTTATTAGCCGGTACTGCTAAAACACCCTGGCGTTTTAATTCGGCTATAGAACGTGGGTCCTGACTATCGCATATAACAAGCTTGTTCCCGATTATCCCTCTCATTTTTTCGGCTAGTTCGTCAATAAATAGACCTCGCGCATAAATCTCATCCAAGATATAAAGGGTTTTCCGGCTTTTATCATAGTGCATATGTACGAAGGCGTCAGGGTCTTCACCAAAGCCGAAATCATGCCCGTTGTTAAAAGTTTCAAAACTTTTTCTAATTTCGGATAAGTCTTTTGGTGTCCAGTTCTTAAAAATTATATTCCCTAAAACACCCCACTTGCCGTCGGTATAAACGTCTTTGAAATATGGGTCTGTTTCATTTTCAAGCGCATCAATATCATCTGGGGTCAAAAAATGGTTATCGCTGTATGTAGTTTTAAGGATACTGACATTATCCTTTTCTACGTACTGCTTGCTATCATCCCATATGCTGAAATATTGAGTATATATCCAATGGTCTTGTAAAATAGGGTTAAAAGAGAGAATCAGCCTCTTTCTAAACTTTGAAACACCTCTAAGCCTTTTATCAAGTTGTTTTATGTCCCTATACTCGCATTCCGTAGCTTCTTCCACCCAAATGTCCGTTATTACTCCGTCAATAGGCGTAATTGATTTTATCTTTTCGGAGTCGTCCAAGCCTTGAAATAATATTTGCTTATTGTTTAACAGACAGGATATATTCATATCGCCGATATTAACCTTGAAAAAACGGCTAAGCTGCATAAAATTTATTTGCTTTCTTATTTCATTAAAGCAACTTGTTCGAAGTGTTCTTCCCACGTTTCGAACGATTAAATAGTTTCTGCCTTTAAGAACATCAAGTACACACCTTTGAGCAAGCGAAACCGATTTGCCGGAGGATGAACCGCCGTAATAAATTTGATATCTATTTTGGTTTCTTAATTGATGTGTAAGATAAATTTTATTAAAAATACGAGGATCTAAATCTAAGTGAACGTTCATACAATTTCCTCTCTTTGCTTAAAATTCATCGTCACTAACAGTAATTTTTATAGAAACATCTTGGTTTTCACTATTTATATTTTTAGCCTCCGCAGCAGCTTCTTTTATAAACCGCTGTTCCTCAATATTGAGTTTGCTTTCGCTTATCGCAATTTTCCTTAACTCAAGGTTTGTTCTATTAATGGATTCAATTACTTTAATAATGTTTTTTTGGACTTTTGATAATTCGGAATTAAGAGGTTGCAACAATTTATGAAGAGCAATAGTCCTTGTTTGAACATACCCATCAGTGTTATCAGTTCCCGAATTATTATCGCCATTCATTTTTTTAGTGGTAACATCATGGATACCAATACCTGATTTATATTTAGCTTTTAAAAAATTGATTTGTTGTATCAAGTACGCTTCATGTACTTTCAAACCTTTTAAAGCATCATAAAATTGCTCCAATGCGTTTTCAAGGTTTATACTGTCTATAAATTCTAACATCTCAGAATCAACCATGTCAGCATAAAGCTTTTTAAACGCGCCATGTTTTTGGCTGTTTGTATTTCCTGCCGGCGCACCTTTGCCAACAGAATTTTTATTACCTGGTTGCCCGCCTTTTTTCTTTTTTTGGTTGCAACCTTTTTCATTTTTGGTTGCAACCTTTTTGCTTTCAGGTTGCAACTCTTCCTTAACCCAATGACGGCTTTTCCATGACTTAACCGCGCTAATGGAAACGTCGTACTTTTCCGCAATTTCCTTGTACTTTAAACCTTTTTTGTAATCATCAAAAGCCTGTTCATAAAGAGGTCTGCCATCGTTCACTACATATCACCACCACCCCGATTTTGCTATTCGTTTGTATTTCAAATTTACATTTTCGTGATGAGCTTGGCGCGTCCGTATCCATTTTCATTTATTACCATATTAAGGAAGTCGTCCCTTGTGAAATTAGACAATCGAAATACTTCTTCCGGTTTCATTCCTAACTCTCTGCTTATTTCAGCAACCGTTTTTCCTGAATCTATCAACCTCTGAATAATAGCTTTCATGGGTTCTAGTAAGTGTGTTCCTCTTGCTCTGTTATGTGTTACTGTTCCGAGTATATTCTCTGATTCGTTTGTATGCTCAACAATTACCCTCGGGACTTTTCCCTGTAGAGCTTCATATAAAGTCACAGTTTCGCCTTGTGGCTTCCACACCCAATCCGGCCCCGCAACTGTATGTCTATGAAAACCATCTATGATTGTACCATTCGGGCGGGTCACGATAGGAAGCGTCCAACCATTTCTAAAAATTGATGTAGTCAACAGCCGCAAATTTTCCTCAATGACTTTATTTGGGTTGTAGTCATTCGGCTTTAAGGTTTCCCATGGTACAATTTCAAGTGTGTGTATGGGGATTAACAAATCTTTATTTGACATCCATGCCGGCCTCCTTTTTTGCGCTTTTTACGTTCATTTCCGCAATCGTTTGAATGATAGCTCTAAGCTTTCTCATTTTTGGATCGCCAGCTATTAAAGATTCATACATAAGTTTGCATAAATAATTCACATCTATCGTAAAACCACTTAGTTTAATAAATTGCCTTTTATAAATTTCGGCTACTTTCTGCTTACTTGGCGTACTGAAATGGTATGGAATATTTCCGAACATTTTCAACAATTCCGTTTGATAGTCAATGCTTCTTTTTTGATTCTCTTCAAGCTCCCGCCGTTTAGCTGTTCTACGCCCAAACATTTCGCTATCCCAATACAAAGCAGCCAAATATGCATTTGGTTCTCGCTTTATAATTCGCGTCATAAGATCCGGATAATATTCGTTCATCTTCACAAGTGATCCGGCCGTATCCACAGAAAAAAATTGCGAAACTCTGAGTTTAGATCTGCCGGCTCCAGTCTGCCATAAATATAAATAAACGTCTGGGATATCTACGTTATTATCACGCAGATAAAGCCAAACGTCGTTATTGTTCCAGTCGTAAATGGGGTATATGGTATTTTTACTTGTGATACTCTTTCCCGCTTTTGTTGATTCCGCTATGTATTTAAGCCTTTGAAACGATTCCGATGTCCGTATGCCCGTAATGCTTATGCCGTCAACATAATAACGTTCCAAAAAATCTTGATACGTATATTGTCGTGGTTTCAACAGAGGATGGCTCATTATTGCAAAAGAAGGAGATTGTCTCACCCATACATCGCTTTTTTCGCTGTCCCAACAAATAAAGCTTTCATCATTCGACAATTCATTGAAACAATTAAAATGTTTGACTTCCAAGCAGTACCATTCAAAGGGCACACCTAGTATTAAAAATTTTTTGCGCCATTCCAATACGGTCTTTTCAATGCATGGAAAGATAGCCTCTTCGTCAATAAATACCACCTTTAGATTTTCTCCGCTGATTTCCCCGGCCTGGAGCATGCTATACACCACATGTGCCAGGCACAAGCTGTCTTTCCCGCCAGAGAAAGACAGATATATTTTCACGTTATTGCTGAAAATATTTTTTATCCGCTCTTTTGCAGCCTGTACTACGTTTATGCTGGCTTCAAGAATTTTTATAGGCATATCTTTTCACCGCATTTCGGGCAGATAACATATTTATTGATATCCGCTTTTTCTTCTAAGCCATTTTCGACATAGCTTCCTTGCGTGTGCGGGGTATTATCAAGCATATCTTTATTTACCGCCGCGTTTTGTTCCATAAAACTTTCCTTACGCTCCCCAGCCGCGCGAAGCGAATTTTGTTTATCATTATCAATCTTTCCATAGTTTGCAATTTGTTTTGTAACCTGTTCGGCTTCCGCGACCATGGCGCGTAAAACATTTTCGTCAAATCCGGGAATGTCCAGATCGTCACTAAGTTCGTGTATGAATCGCTCCATGACCTCAAGGTTATCGACACCTAAGGAATAGACCTTGTTGTCGGCAATCATAAGCTTTTTCTTTTTATTTTCAGACAAGCCAGTCATGGGGTATACTTCAACTTTAGTTTCTCCTTTTGATTTTAAAGCCTCCACAAGTCCGCAACCGGCAAGTATGACATTATTTTCGTCAATAACAGCCGGCCGGATTTGCCCGAACATTTCAATGCTGCGGACAAGCTCTTTAATTTGTCTTTGCGTGTGCATCCTCACGTTTTCTTCCGGAAAGCGCAGGTCTGATATCTCAACGATTTTTGTTTGTCTGCTAAGACTCATGCTGCACCTCCTTCAAAAAATCGCTGGCAGATTGTATATGTTCCGCTGCGGCCTCCACGATTGACTTGTCTATTTGATAAACCTCACGCCAGCCGTTTGTAACGCCGCCCGTCCATTGCCGCGCCGGCCAGGGATGGGTACCGCATTTATAGCCGTTCGGCCAGGCGTAAATAGGCGGCAGCTCTATTTTGTTGTAATGAATGTAAGCCAGAATTTGTTCATGTGTCCAATCCGCGAGAGGGGAGTATCTTGTTATGCC